>PVJL010012753.1:0-35569 GCA_004026885.1 Lyroderma lyra | reverse complement strand
CAGGGGGCGCGGGCGGGGGTCGGGCGGGGACGCTGACCTGCACCACGCGCATGTCCAGGCCGGTCTCCGACGAGAGCTGCTCGCGCACGTGGCGCGCCGGCTTGGGCGACGTGTTGTAGGCGCTCTTGAGCGTCTCCAGCTGCTTGGCCGTGATGGTCGTGCGCGGCCGCTTGGCCGTGGCCTCGGCCTCTGCACCGCGGGGCGGCCGTGAGGCTGGGCCTGCTCCTCGGGCCGCCCAGCGCTCCCCCCGCCCCACTCCGCGCGCGGGGACTTCGGGGCCCCTGGTGCCACCCCCCACAGCGACCGCCCGCCTTGGCCGCCGGGTCGGACGGGTTTCGCGGGACGCGCGGGCGCTGGGAGAAACGGGGTCGGGGCGCCGGGGTCCGGGCGAAGGGGCGGCCCCGCGGCGGCCTTTATTAGGGACCCCCAGGCCCCCCTCCTTTCGGTCAAGGATTTCGGGCGCTCATTCAGACCCGAGGCGCGAACTCACATAATTCGGACCGGCCTCCCCGCACTCCCCAGTGAGGCGCCGCTGACCCCGGATACCGGCTTCCCTGAAGCGGGTCTGCTACCTGCCCCCACCCGACTCTGACCCCCCGAGGCCGAATGGTGGGGGTCCCCCCACCGCCCCAGCCCGGAGGGAGGGCGCTCGCGTCCTCGCCCGTTGGCGAGCGCTGCGCAGCGGCCAGGGGAGGCGAGGGACCCTCCGCCCCCCACGCAGACTGGCCTCAGCCCCGTTCTGCAGACCAGCAAGAGGGGCGCCACGGCCATTCCCGGGGACTGTCCCCCTCCTGCTGACCTCGCTGCTTGGCCGTCTCGTAGTCCGCCTTGCACACCAGCCGGCTGTCCTCCATGAGGTAGAACTCGTCGCCTGTGGCCAGCTGCCGCTTGCACACGACGCAGGCGAAGCAGTGCAGGTGGTACACGAAGTCCTGGGCGCGGCGCACCACCTGCGTGGGCGGGATGCCCAGCTGGCACGCGGCGCACTTGGTCCCGAAGCGCCTGCGGGACGCACAGGGCGCGGCTCAGCGCGGCGCGGGCAGCCCCTTCGCCCGGAGCGGGTGGGAGCGCCCCCGGCGCGCCGGCCCTGCAGCCCGGGCGGAGCCGCGCAGGACACAGAGAGGCGCCCCGGGGGTCCTGCGGGGCACAGCGTCCTCCGTGGGGTGTCGGAAAGGTGAATGAATCCCTGAGCCCCGGAGACCTACACCCGGAAGGCGCCCCCCACGCGCGGCGCTCAGGACAAACACCAGACCAAAACTAAGAGGGAGGAGCTCCAACACAGTTCCACAAACTTGGGGTTATCTTTTTTTTTTTACCAACTGCTCCCACAATTTACAACATTAATTACCTAAAAAATGTTTTGTCGATGTGCTAGCCAGGCCCAGGCACCCGCAGAGCGGCCCCGGGGTGCCCTGCCTGGGGACAGGAGGGAGCCTGGAGAGGGCGGCTTCCTGGGCTCCTGGTTTGGTTATTGGGGAGTTGGGGGGTTCCCCAAGGTGGCCACGGGGCCGTGGTGCCACTGTGCCCTTGGCGCCCCCGCCCCCGGGCTCACTTGAAGAAGTCCTCCTTGCAGTACACGCTGTCCCCGCGGCTGAAGCAGCGCTCGGCCAGTGGCGTGTGGCAGTCGGTGCACTTGAGGCACTTGCTGTGCCAGTGGCGGTCCAGAGCCTTGAGGATGAAGCGGTCCAGGATGTGCTGGTCACAGCCGGCACACAGTGGGATCTCTGCAAGGCGAGGCGCCGTGGTCATGGGCACCACCGAGAGCGGGAAGCGAGGAAGTCACCTTCCCACCCCGGCCCGCAGGACCCAGGGCTGCCGGGGGAGGCCCCCTTCCCTGCATCACCCCCTTCCACAGCCGGCTTGAGGGGCTGCCTGGCTCCCCAGGTGTGGGGAGTGCGTGGCACCGAAGCCCACCGCTCAGCCCGCGGCTAAAATTCAGGAACCCCGCAGTAGGTTTAGAAACGTGCCCGTAAGCGAGAAGGCGCCCAGGCCACTCCACTGGCCAGGGAGCTGTCGTCGATTGCAAAATGGCCCCTGCGCACAGGACCACTGGAGAGCTGCACAGGGAGCCGCAATGAAACCCCGCTCCGGGAGCGCTCTTGTAGGCTGGGCTGGAAACCGGGTCCCCACCCTCACCCGGAGGACAGGCGCCCACCTCCCGACCACCCTCGTTACTTGGCACAAGCAAGCACCCCGGTGGTGAGAAAGACTCACTCCTTGTACGCGAGGCCGGCCCGCCCCACGGCCCTTTCTGCAGGCCACCAAGGTAGAAGCCTAAGCCCTCCCCATTTCGGGGGGCTGTGGGGGTACTTGAGAGTGGACTGGACAAATGGGTTCGCTGCACTCAGGCTCGAGCTGGGAACCCGTGCACACAGTAGGCAGTTTGCCCGCCCGCCCATCAGTGACTCCGACACCGGGTTCTCACAGGGTCTGCTCCCCTGGGAATGCAAGCCTTGGGAAACCAGGCTGGGGCATCTGCGGGGTGGCCTGCAGCAGCCCCGCGGCCACGAGGGACTGTTTTCAGGGCGCTCATGAGGTGAGACCTCCCTGTGAATTCAGGAAAAGTCTCCTGGGATGAGAGGGCCACGCACGAGGAGCTGGAGGCTACACACGTACTGCACCGCCGTGCTCGCGCCGCCGGCCCGGGACCCCGCAGGCTCCAGGCCCAGGCAGTGCGGGGAGGACCAGGGAAGGACCTCCCGTCCCATCGACCTCCCGCCCCCAGCAGCGGGAAACCCGCGAAGGACGCGTCCCGCGTCGGGCAAACCGCAGGTGCGGAGCGTGAGGGTCCCGGGCGCCCCCCGGCCCCCATCGGCGCGGCGATGGCAGGGCGGCGAGGACACCCGGCAGACCGCTCGCCCGGGGCGGCACCGGCCCTAGCGGCGTCGATTCAGCACCGCAGCCCGGACAGCGCCCCAGCCCCGCCGCCCCCCGAGCCCGGGTCGGGCAAAAGCCGCGCCCGCCGCGTTCGCCGCGCCCCGCGCACCACCCCGGCGGCCCGGGCCTTACGCTGCATGGCGACTCCGGCCTCGGTGGGGCTCCCACCCTCGGCGCCGGCCGGGCCCCGGAGAGCCTCCCGCCTGCCCGCCCGCTCCGTGCCAGCGCCGAGCCGTAGCCTGCGCCCGCCCCCTCCTCCCGCTGCCTCCGCCCTCCCACCGCTTCCTTCCTCACAGCCCCCGCGGCCCACCCCTCCCAGGAACCGTCGGAAAATAAATAAGTAAGTAGGGGAGGGGGGCCCCCCACAGCCTGGACGCAACCCCTCTCCCACCTGCTCTGCCCCTGCCCGTCCGCATCTCTGCCAGGCAGCCGCTGTCCCCGTTCCGCGGTCCCGCCAGCCCAGAAGCCCGCGCAGAACGGCCCCGACTCCCCAGAAGCCAAAGCCCTGGGGGTGAGACCGGTGCCCGCAGGAAGTGGGGGGGGCTTTCCTGCAGAACGGTCCTGAGGACCAGCCCAGAGCCGGCCAACAGGACAGGTGCGTGGGGGCGCAGACGCCCGTACCCCAACTCGGGGCGACCGACAGATGGGGTGCAGCCCCCCCCGGGGGCCCCTGCACCTGACTCCCTTCCCGGGAAAGTGTGGAGGGTCTGGCTGGGTGCTGTCCTCCTGGGCGCGCTCCTCCCCCGTGGTCACCGGGCGCCACGGTTGCGCTGTGACCACGGAGAGGGTTTCCCAAACAAGTCCCGGGATCCCGAGGGCTCCCGGTCCGAGCGGGGCAACGCCCCCGCCTCACACGCGGCAGCACGGCTCCAGGGGTCCCCCTGCAAACTCGCAGGTGGGGCGCCCCGGTGGGGACGCGCGGGGGCCCTCGCACCCACTTCTGCCGGGTCCCGCGGGTCCCGTGGCCAGGCCCAGGAAGGCACGAGGCCCTGCGGCTCTCCCGGCGGTCCGCCCTCCCTGGCGCCGCCGCTCGGCTCGCGCACCCACCTCGGCGTAAGTCCTCCCTCCGCGCCAGCAGCGCCAGCAGCAGGTCGCCGCCCGCGGACTCCCGGCCGGGGCCGAGCTCCCCGCGCGCCTCCATGAGTGCAGCCGCCTGGCGCCGCCGCTCTCCGGCCCCGAACTTTCCCGGGGCCTGGGGCGGCCGCGGCCTCAGTGGCCCCGGGCCGGCAGCCCAGCGACTCCGGCTACTGCTGGGCGCTGAGCCCGCGGGCCGCCCGGGGGCCCGGAGGCTCGGGCCGCGCGGAGGGCGGAGCGGCGGGGGGCGGGGCCGCTGCGCGGGGCGGGGCCGGGGGTCGGCGAGACTCGCCGGGGGCGGCCGCCAGCTCTGCGCGCCTGAGCGCGGGGCCTCTCGGTGCCCAGCCGCCACCTCGAGCGCCGGCCGGAGGGCGGGCGCGGGCCGAGGAGGAGCCGGGCCGGGGCTGCCCGCGGGCACTGGCTGCGGCCTGGCGGCGGGCGTAGGCGCGGGCCTGGACTCGAGCGCGGCAGCGGGTAGGCTGGGGTCCGGGGCGGAGGGTCCGGGAGGGAGCCGGGTTCTGCCACCCCTGAGGCGCGGCTGGAGGGACGGAGCCGGGCGGCTGGGTGACACCGTCTGGTTGGGTCGCTCCCGCCCGAGACCCAGAGAGGACGAGTGTGGCGCCCAAGGGCTCACAGCGAAGCCTCTGGGAGCCGGTACGACCCCAGCGCGCCCAGTTCTCAGCGGCTCCCAGGCTCTCCCCTTGGAACGTCCGCGCCGAGTAGGCACAGGGAAGGAGGGCGATGCTCAGGAGGGAAACCCAGCGTCCTGGGCCTGGACAGGCAGCCAGTCCAGGTCAGGAGGGACAGAGCTGGGAAAGGCCGGAGTCCTCCCTCACTGCCCACCACCCCTCAGCACCCTGCTTGCACAGAACGCAGCCTGGGATGATTCCCCAACATCCTGCCCCAACCTAAACAGGTGAGCCGGCAGAAACCCACCCATCCTGGCATGTGGACAGACGCACCTGCCCCGGGGCAGCTGCTTCGGCCCAGAGGGCACATGCACCTGGCCACAGGCCAGCGCCAGCCCCCTGCAGTCACCCGTAACCAGGACACAGCAGTGCGGGCCCCTTGCAGTGTGGGCCACGGAGAGGGCAGGGGCCCCAGGCATGGAGCAGGACCCCCCCCCCCCCCGCGGTGCTGGGGGACTAGCCGGCGGGTGCCCTGGAGCCCCTCGGGAATGTTTTGTCTTCTCCCTGCCGCCTCCTCCCGGCCGCAAGTCACCTGGGCTGTGCGACGCTCACAGTTTTGAACAGAGGTGCGTGCGTGCCCCCCTACTCTGCGCCCCTCGGCTTTGCACTTGTTACCCAGGACGGGGCACGGCACACAAGCCCAGGGTGAGTGGGTGCCGAGTGCGGTGTCAGCAGCCGCAGAGGCCCGCCCGAGAGAGGGGCCACGTGTGGTTTGACCGGGGAAGGGGCGGGCGGGCGGGCGGCCAGTGAGGCGGCGGCCCCAGGCGCTCGGCGTCTGGCCAGCCCACCGACAATGCCTCCATTATTTCCCAACGTCCCTGGCAATGGAAAGGTCCCTGGGGAAGGCAGTTCAGGCGGGAGACCCGGGCCGGGGGTCCAGGTGCTGCGCTGTTGGGCCGGTGGGGGAGGCCCGGGCTGGGCTGTGCGTAGGAGCTGAGGGGTGTGGGGTCCCTGGAGGAACTTGGCGCCCTCGCTCTGCTCCACCCCTTTGCCCCAGCAGCACCAGGGGCGCTCTGCAACCACGGCCCCACGCTGGGGTCCAGGCCCCGAACCCCCCGCCACACCACTGCAGGGAGCTCCAGACCCTCCACCCCTCGCCTCCCTTCGCCCTCTTCCGTCTCTGCCGTCAGGCCTGCGTCCTCTTCGGACTTCGCATCCCTTCCCTCCGTGCCCAGGGTCCCTTCCTCCCAGGTGTCCCTCTGCCTGCTTCTGCCGTCTTTGTCGTTTGTCTTCTCGGGGCCCTCCAACTCGGGGCTCTTACCCCGAGTCGCGCCGAAGGTGCAGAGGGCAGCGGCCGCGGAGGTCCCGGGCCTGTCTCCATCACACGGGAGCTCCGTTTCCAGCAGCATCGCTGTCGCGGGGCTGCGGTCGGCCTGAGCCCACCCGGGGGGCGCGGGTCGAGCTCCTACCTCCTCCTCGGAGACCCCCGGACAGGACTGGCGCACCCCAGGGTCTGCGTCCAAGTCGGAGCGGACCCACCCTGCGCGCCAGACCCCGGGCGCTGTCCGCGGTGCTGAAGGCGGCGTGCGAGCGGCCCCCCACCTCCCACCTCCGCAGGCTGCGGCTTTCCCCCCTCCTGCGCCCGCCTCCCCACCGCCTGCGCCTGCCCCGCCCCCTCTGTTCCCTGCCCCGCCTAGCCCCCCACCCCCACCCCCGCTTTCCCCATCCCTTGTCCCTCCTCCCGCCTTCCTACCTCCTCTGGAAGGGTAGGCGGTGGGAGTGTGGGGAAGGGGAGGGGGGCTGGCTTCACCCCAAGCTCCCCCGATCAGGGGGTTCACAGGAAGCGGGGTTCCCCCTGCCACTCCAGCTTGCAGCCTTCTAGAAGGCAGCATCCAAGCCGCGAGCCTGGGGCGGCCCCTCAGCCCTGGTGGCCTCCAGCCAGGCCCTGGCTGCTGCTGTGAGTCAGAGGCCTCCAGCTGTTGCCTCTGGCCTGAGGCTTTCTGCATTCGCCTTCCCCTGGACCTCAGGCCACAGCACTGCCCCCATCCCCCCAGGAAGCCCAGAGGAAGAGAACCTGGGGTGCCCCAAACAGAAACTACTCTATGGCCATGGACTCTAGGATCCGAGGCCTGTAACTGGGGTCATCGATGGTGAGTCCACGCCCACACCAGCAGCACTGAGACCGGGGTGACAGACGTGGACCCACAGGTCGCGCTGTGCGCGGGTGGGCTGGCATGCCAGGTACAGCCTGTGCCCTCTCTGGGGGAGGGACCTGGGCTAAGTCTGGGAGGGGGCCACCTACAGCCGGGCAAGTCCATGGAAACTGCAGCCAACAGGTGTCCCTCCAGAGCCACACACGCGACCACTGGAGAAACCCCTTCCCCACAAAGCAAGGGTGGGGGCAAGGAAAGAAATCAAAACAGCTCAGAATCTGAGGCAGCAAGTGGTTGTAGGGGGCAGAGCCCCAGGCCGCCTAGGAAGACGGTGTCCAGTACAAGCTGACCTTGGAACTGCACGGGGCTGGTGGCTGGGGGAGGCTGGGGCCCCCTCATCTGGGGTGCATTCTGAAGCAGCGTAGTCCATCTGCACCTGTCCGCACCCACACCGACCGGCCAGCTGTGGGGACTGAAGGCCGCTGCCCTGTCTCGGGGAGACCGGCCACGGAGCGTCTAGAATTTCAGTTACTTCTCTTGCTCACTTTGCACCCGACCCCGGGCCGTCTCCCACAGGCCTCTGCTTCCATCCAGGAAGTGCCAGCGCGGCAGGTGTCCAGTCTGAGAACTCCAGAAGGAAGGGGGCTCGTTCTGCACCCGAGTACCCTCGCTGTCCCTGCAGGGCTGGCTCACGTTTCCAGAGAATTACAACTTTTTCAAAGGTCAGATCTCTTTATTTTTAAAATGTGCACATTATAGTTTACTTAAATACAAAACGTTCACGTTTCTTGCAGGTAAGAAATTTCACTGGCACTTCCATGTCAATTAGCTTTTTTAAAATCAAAATCCTCCCATTAAAAATAAATACATTTAAATTACCAAATTATTATATTCGTCGTATACTTACAACTTTAGAAAACAGACCTTAAATCTTGCCTAGAGACAGCAGCCAGTTCCGAGCAGGCCACGTGAGTGTGCAAGACTGCTCACACTTGCACGCGAGACACCTCCCGTGGCCACCGTGGCACACACCTCTCCCTGACCTCCAAGGGTCTGCCGAAAACCCTGCCCCTCCGGACGCTGTAAACGTGCCCCAAGTAGTGGTGACCTCACGCTGCAACACTAAGAGCCGTAGAAGCCAACACTGCCCTTCAAGCGGGGCTGTGAAGGTTACAACGCAGCGCTGAGCCCTGCGACATCACCCCGGCCCCGTTCACACCGACGCATGGTTCTACGCATTTCCCTGCGACTGCATAAACCTGCCTGTTTTCAAGTTGAAAGAACAGTACGGTGTCTTCAATGACCCAGGTACCCAACCAGCTACGGGGACAAGCTCGTGGGCTTCGAGGGGTTAAAAATGTGTCAAACACGAAGTGGGGGCTCGCCCACCCCGCCTGCTCTCCAGAGCCTCGCCCACTCGGGGGGAACGGCCAAGCTAACGACAGTGGGAGGCATCTGCTGTCCCGTTCTCCCAAGCTGCAACGGTGGCACCGGCATCACCGCGGTCTTACGGAGCGAACACACGAGTACCAAACAGGCCAAGAGGGAGCACAGCCATCGTCGTCACGGCGACGCAGGTGCATGCCGCAGACATGGCGGCGTTTGGGAGGCGAACCAAGAGCCACAAGAATTCCCAATGGACACGTCCCAGGAAGTCTGTCTGTTTACACCTTCAGTTATTCCTCAGCGTTTCGGACGGACGTGTTAGAGCCAGGACCCGGTACAGCGCTCACCGCCAGCACCGCGCAGCGCCCGCGGGAGGCAGCTCCGGGCCGTGCAGCTCCGGACCGTGCAGCGCGGCCTGGGAGGCGTCGGCCGCTGAGGCCCTTTGGTTCAACAGGGGAATCGACAGGTGCTGAGGAGAAAGGGCTCCCCCAGACCCCCGCCCCCTCCCCAGCAGGTCTCCCGGCACCGCCCGGGGGGCACAGGCAGGTGGGTGGCCTCTGTTCACTTCTTTTGTCACCAGACAAGCAAGCATGCGAAGGCACTGTCCCTGAAGAGTAAGGCGAGCCGCCATCCTGTCCCTCGCAGAGACCCGTCTGTCAGGGGCTCGCTGGCCCTGCACGCAGTCTGGAGTGCCGGCTGCTCAGGGAGACGCTGGGTTGGGGGGCTTCCCCGCCCGCTGAGCCACCGGGGGCCCCGGACACAGTCTCACGCTTCAGCACGCACAGCGAGTCAGAACTGGGCAGGCTTCGGGGAGCAGCCGGGAGGCGGAGGCGTCTGAGGCCAGGCTGCAGCCAGCCCTGGGTCTGGGTCTGCACTCAATCGCCCGGCAGGCTCCGTGCTCAGGGCTCGGGGGGCAGGGGTTTCCCCAAATCCCCGAATGAGGCCTCACAGAATGGACGGACGTGGAATCTAGTCAACTCGGGATCAAAGTGGGCGCAAAAGCTCCGGTTCCTTTGGCCTGGACCCCACCCGTGTTTTGGAACTGGGAGCTGGAAAAGCACAGACGCCTTCGGCTACGATCCATAACGGGTGTCCCACCGCCCTTGGCACAGAAGCCCCCGCTGCCACCTGACAGGAGAGCAGGTCCCTGATGTGAACGAGGCCACGGCGCAGGGGGGCCACGTCCCCAAGGCGCCCCGGGTCTCTACACGGACGGGTGGCGCTGACGGACCTTCCACCGCTTGGACCGCACGCGGAAGAAGAAGAACATCACCATCAGAAACAGGGAGGAGGCCACGTAGAGCAGCACGCAGAGGCTCATGTCCAGGCTGGAGAAGCCCAGCCCCAGAAAGGCCGTGGCCGCCTCCTTGTGGCCGGGGGCCCCGTCCAGGCCCCGGGGGGGCCTCTCCGACGGGCGCGGTCTGGGAGGCCGCACGCTGGGCAGACGCGCGCCCCGGGCACCTCGCTCTGCAGGCTCCTGGGCCGGGGCGCCCCCCTGGCCAGCCGCGCCCAGCGCCGTGGAGTAGGTGTGGACGAGGTTGTGGCCGCCGTAGTGCTGCTTCAGGAACAGGAGCACCTGGCCTTCGTCCCAGCTGTCCAGGCCCTTGGTCTCCTGGTGGCAGGCCGGGCAGAGGTCCGGAGTGGGCCACGGGACCTTAGGAAACCGGGGGTCCTCACTCAGGTGGCCTGCAAGATGGGGAGCACCGGTGGGGAGGCCTTCTGGAGACCTGACCGCCCCATCGCGTCCATCGCCCCGCAGGCCCGTCCCTCCCACGGTCCTGCCAGCCCCCTGCCTGCTGTCCTCCACGCTCTCCCCACCCACCTCCACTGCAACCTCCAGCGGGGTGGGCGGACGGCACCCTGCTCGCCTCCCAACGCCTCTTCCTGCACAGGCGCAGCCCAGCCCTGACACTCCCCACGTAAACGTCACCTCTTCCCTGCACCCCTGATAGGTCCCCGCGTCCCTGCTCGGACACTGCCACTCACCCAGCCACCCTGTTGCAATCTGCCCTGCTACCTGGCGTCCAAAACGAGCCACGCCGAGTTCTCACCTCTGCGCCTTAACCAGGAAGCCCCAGGCTCGGCATGACCCCCCGACCCCGCTATGGTCCCCCCGCTTCCCCTAGGACCCCAAAGCCCATGGCCACGTGAAGCCCCCGAGTGCCCGGGCCTGGACACAGCCAGGCACAGGGCTTGTGCAGGCCCCACCTGGACACTTCAAGGATCTCTAGAACGCCCCCGGAGCGAGCCCTGGTCCCAGCAGGCAGAGGAGGTGCCCCCCGCCGGCCCACCCTCTTTGGTGCGGCCAAGACTTTGTCACAGGTGAACCTGCTCAGTGTTAACCGAATGTTCCTCAGCCTCCGTGGGGTGCACGTCAGGGGCCATGCAGTGCACTGTGCGCCGCATGGAGCTGGCAGGGTGGGGTGGGGTGTGCAGACCACGGACGGCCCAGGCACTGGGCTCCCAGAGTGTCCGGGGGGAGCTCTGAACACACACGGGACACATGGCAGGGCTGCCCGAGTCCTCATGCGACACCGTAGACGAGGAGCCCAGGGAAGGGCTCCGGGGCCTCTGAGGAATCTGGGTCACAATCTGGAGGCCAGAGGTGGGGTTGGGCGAATGACAGGAGTGAGGAGTGACAGTCATGCCCCTCACTGGGGACCGGGGCAGGCCTGGCCGGAGTCTCTCCTTCAAGGAGCAAGGGTGGCAGGGGACCGAGGGAGGGAGAGCTGTGACACCCTGCAGGTAAATGGTCCCTGACTAGGGTCGCTGTGGAAGCGCCCTGGCCGGCAGCTGACAGCGGGGGACAGACCCCAGCAACACAAAGGGGCCGAGGCCACGTGACCGAGCAGCCGCTCTGAGCGCAGAGAGAAACCAATTTTCTTTAGTGCTTCAGTTGCAGCATGCTTTCCTAACGCACTGGATTAAATAAAAACCAATAGTTTAGTGGCATTTTCTACTCATCTCTATTAAGATGTGTTTCTCAGTGGAATTATTTTTAAGCCTAATTTTAATCTGCCGCTGAGTTAGAACAGTTTGAATCACTTAGCTCTGAGAAAGTGCTCGCAGCCTGTTTAGTTTAAACAAAGTCACTCGGAGGTTGGCTCTGTGGTCCGAGAGCAGATCTTAACGACCCTCCGGTCCCTCACTGGGACCTAAGCTCCTGCTGCCACGTTCACCCAGGGGACCAGGGGGAAAAGCTGCACGTCCATGTCTACCCGGCCCCCAGGCCCTGCAGTGAGGGCCGTCTGGAGGCGGGACGGCCATCAGCGCGGCTCCCGGGCGAGGTCACCGTGAAGTTGAAGCTGAGAGCCGGGCGCAGGCGGCCTGCACGGCTCAGGGTGCCCCCCAGCTCTCGCTCCCGCCACCCAGGGCCCCGCGCTGGCTCTGCCTACCTGCCAGGCGGCTGTTCACGCGGTTGTGTTGCTTCCAAAGCCAGAGAATTGCCTGGTCTGGGGTCTTCACCGAGTCCATGGACTCTGCGGCCATGCCCTCAAAGTGCTCCCCACACTCCTTACAGCCGAAGAAGGTGCGAACGTACCTCCTGATGGCCTGCAGCACGGCCTGGGGGTCACCTTCGAGTCCTGCAGAGGGAACGAGCCAGCCCGTCTCCACCACGACCACGGGGCCGGGTGGAGTGACCGACACAGGACTGGACAGCCTGCGTGTCCTGTGGACCCAGGAGCAGGCAGCGCCTGCCAGCAGCCGGCTGCCGTGACGCTGTGCGGGCTTCACACCCGGAAGACTGGGCCGTCCTGTGTCCAGCTGCAGCACTCACACCGGGACACACCCGGAGGCCACTCCCCAGCATCACACAACTCCGAGGACGCTCGGGGACAGGCGGCCGCTCTGGCTGCAGCCGACTGGCCGGGGCTCCGCCTCACCACACAGGCGACCCCCGGGGCCGGGGCCGGGGCAGTGCCAGCCCTCACTGCAAACCCGGGTTGTTTTGCTTTGAAATCCCATTAAAATACGAGTCCCCCTGTGAACGTGGCGCGGGGACGCGCCTCTGGGCTCACCGCCTGCCGCCCCGCCACGTGGTTCTTCCCTGGAGGGCAGCGCGGGTCACGGCGGGTCAGTGGCCAGGCGCTCCGGGCAGAGGCGGAACCACGCCCTCCAGGAGGACGCTCCCACATCTGCCAGCCCCTGGGGTGACACCGCTGCTGCCCCGGGGGTGACACCGCTGCAGCCCTGGGGGTGACACCGCTGCAGCCCCGGGGGTGACACCGCTGCAGCCCCGGGGGTGACACCGCTGCAGCCCCGCGGGTGACACCGCTGCTGCCCCGGAGGTGACACCGCTGCTGCCCCGGAGGTGACACGGCTGCTGCCCACAGAGCCTGAGTGAGGGCACCGGTGCGTCTGGAAATCAGCTCTCGCAGGAGCGGACGGCACGGTGCCCGGGGGGACCCCGAGAGACGGTGGGGACACGTGGGCCTGGGCCAGGGCCCCTCCCGACCGCGGCCGTGGGGATTGAGCGTCCACGTAGGAGACTGTGAGATCAGAGCAGATTAAAGGTCGGCGTGCGGGCGCGCTAAGCTGCGAGGGGCAGGGGCTCTACCTGCCGGGGATCAGGAGGCGCGCGGCCTTTCAGTCGATGGGCTTTAAACGGAAGGAGGGAACCTTCCAAGACATAATCCGGTTTCTCTGCGTGACCCAGTTCTCCGAGGCGCGGCCCCCGCACGCCCGACTCACGCTGGGTTGCCGCCCCCGCCTCGCGACACCCTGGCCGTCCCCACACCGCCTCCAGGTGCCGGTCCTTTCTCGGCAGGATTCCCCACAGCCAAAGGGGCTCCGGCCCGCCCGCGCCCCGAGAAGGTGCTGGGGTCTGCTCTCCCTCTGGGAGCGCCCCGGCGGGTCCCACACGGCAGCTGCCCGGCCGGGCCCCAGACTGCGGCCGCGGCATCGGGAGCGACCAGAAGGGTGGCCGTTTCAGGCCCCCGCACTTCGGGTCGGTCTCTTACGCGGCCAAAGGGACCGTGAAAGCACTTCGCAGCTTCCTGGGACGAACACCGGTCTGTGAGGCCAAGACCCGCCTTGGACTTGACACCAACACGAGTGAGCCCCAACGACTAAGAAAACCGCAGGGCACGCACACGGCCAGCCCAACGTGGGCGAGCGCCCACGCCTTCCTACGTCTCGTGGGGGAGGTAAGACAACCGCATCCTGGGTTAGCTGCTCCCCGACGACTGGGGTTACCAAGTGCTGTCACCGCAACCCCTAGGGGCAGGCAGCCTGTGCGTCGGCCCCGTGGCCCCACCGCCCCCTCCCGTGAGCAGGCTGGGCCTCGGGCTCCCTCTCCCGACCACGACACGGCACAGGCGAGCACGGGGTGGGGGGCCCCCTGCCGGAGAGGGCCGGGTGCGGGCAGGCCGGACGGAGATGGCGCGTGTGCTCCGTGCACGCTGCCGGGTGCGGTGACCTGCCACGCACTCAGAGCACACCCTCCCGTCCCCGCACACCCTCCCGTCCCCACGCTCCTCCCCGGCCGGCGCCCGGGGCCCCCGATGCCACACGCCCTACACGCTGCCAAGCGCCCCGACGGTGCCCGCGGGCACCACCACAGCGGGGGCGTCAGGCGGCCGCACGTGGAGGCTCACCTGTGTCATCCAGTGCTCTGGGGTGGGTTCCGGCTTCAACAGTCAACGTGTGGAACAACTCCCAGAGAGAACACGTGTAGCCCCGCAACTCCGGGCGGCTCCCCTGACACCCCACCCACGTGATCTGGTTCGGAAGGGACAGTCCGGAAATCTGGGGGGGGAGAGGGTGAGACGATTAAACCGCCGGCAGTAAAGAGGCCCCGACCCCACAGGGCAGTGTGGCCCGGGGACGTCATGATCACCACCCTGAGGTCGGTGCTGGTCGGCCTCGTCGGGAAGCTCTCGGGGGAGCCGGGGCCCCCACGCTCCTCACTGAACGTGCCACTTCGGTCCATTTTCCAGGCATAAAACTGAGAAGAGTTCGCTCAAAGTCTGTATTAAAAAGAAGCCTGGCGCTCCGGGGCTTCCCAAGCAGGGGCTGTCACACGTTCCTGGCGGGCTGTCCTTACGCAGGCCGAGACGTCCGGGAGTGGACACAGGTCGCCACGGGCACAGCGACAGTAAAGACCGTGCAGGGGAATCAGCGGACGCCCAGGCCGTGGGCGTGCTCGTCAGCTTCCTGTTCCCCACTTGCCGCGTGTGGGTCCCCAGCAGGTTGGTGACAAGCCCTGGGCGCTGGGAGGGGCTGGGCTCACCCGCATCTTGTTGTTGACCAGGTCGAGGACGGCGTTGTAGGGGATCCTGTCCAGGGGCAGGCTGGCCAGCCACTCCTGCAGCATCTCCAATAGCTTCCTGACCGGCGGCCGGCCGGGGAACAGCTGGGCGAGGAAGGCCCCCCACTTAGAGACCCGACGACAGCTGTGCCCCCGCGGAGAAGGGAACGCTCGGCCGACGTACCGGGAAAGGTCATGTCGCCAGCCAACCGGCAGGCCCCCCACGACAGGCCCCACGGACACGACGGCTCCCTGCTCCGGGCCTCCCCCGCACAGCCTGCCCCACGGGTGCGCCTGTGTCCACCCACAGTCAGCTCCGCCCCAGGCCCCCGGCCCCTCCGCCCAGTGCCCTTCTAGGCTCCCTGTCTGCGTGCCGCATCCCCAGTGCCAGGCCGGGCTCAGGCACACACGCCTCGCAGGTCGTGGGGCAAAGCGTCCCGAGCACCGTGTCCGCAGGCCGAGCCCCGGCCCGGAGTGGACGCCACGCACACCTTGGCGACGACCGTGACGAAGTCCTTGAGCGTCCTCAGCTCGGCCCCCGCGAGGGACCTGTGCGCGGCCAGCTCCACCCGCAGCAGGTAGTGCAGCCCCGACTCCAGGTCTGCCGTGTACAGCTTCGCCCTGGGGGGGGGGGCAGCGCCGTCAGGGGACGCGAACCTGCCCTTGGGGTGAACCCCCTTTCCTTGCTCCGACCCGGAGGGACGCCGCCCCCTGGGGGACACTGACAATCCCTCGGCGGCCGGGACGGGTCGGTCCGTCCGTGGAGCCGCCGCACGTGTGGCCACCCCCCGGGCCGCTCCGGTCCAGCAGGGACACCTGCCTGTCAAACGCTCTCCACACCACGACCTCAGAGCCTTCCTCTTCGCTGGGCTTCGCGGGCGACAACAGTGACTTTTTCTTCACATCCGGCAACGACTTCAAATAAGAGGAAAAAAACGATCGGAGAGGCTTCGCGCTGCGAGAAAGGGGCGGGCAGGGCGTGGGCTGAGCCTCCGCCTGGCGGCCAGCTCTGCGGGGGCCGACCCGCCCAGCCCCCCGCCACCAGCGGACGCCCCCCACCGCCCTGCGGGCAGCGACAAGCAGCACCCACCGGCCGGGCGCTGGGAGCCGGGCCTCCGCACAGCAGCAGACCCACACAGACCGGGCTCCGGGCAGTAAGGACCGGGACCCACTCCGGTCAGTGGGAACAGCAGTCCATTTGGAAAGCTGGCTGCGCCCCGGCCCACATCGGCCTTCCGCGAAGCGGGGTTCCCAGACGCTCAGAGCCTCCAGCCCGCAGGGCCTCTGGGAGCTGGGCCCCAGCCGACAGCCCGGCGTGGCTCCCCTCAGCACTGTGCAGCCCTCCAGGGGAGGGGGTGGGGTGCACCCTGAGCACCTCTTATGCACCTCAGGGGTCATCGAAAGGGTCAGTGTGGTCTTAGGTTAAATGGCACAGCTGACACCTTTAACACAGAGCGAGCACTCGTCCTGGAAACGAAATGGCAGTGTGCACGGACGCTCGTGCCCAGGGGTGCCGGCCCGGTGCTCACAGCGCGACACAAGCTGGCCGGGCTCCAAAGACACTGTGCTTGCCCTGAGTTCCGATTTTGGGGTCAGGACCAGAAATGCACCTTAGGAACACGCATGTCTGAGGCTTCTGGGCAGGACGCCTTGCTGACACTTTCTAGAAGCTGACACAGAGGCCCTGCGACGGGGGACGCGTCCTGTCCTGTCACTGCTGTGGCCCAGCACACGGTGACCCGTCAAGAACACTGAGTCAACGCGGGGAAGTCAGCTGGGGCCTCCAGGCCAGCTGGGGCGTGGGACCCCCCCCCCCCCCCCAGGCAGGGCAGGCCTCCCCGACTAAGGACGCTGGGGCCCGGCACACGCAGGCTTCGGGGTGTGATGCAGCCCCGCCAGTGCCACCGTTTCCCAACCTTTGGAGGGGTTCCCGGGGCCCCCAGGTGTCACAAGCAGTCCGCTTACATGTGAACTACGCCATGTGACCCATTCGGGTAGATCAGGTAGCACGAAGGGACGGAAGAAACACCGAGTTTCTCCAGCAAGGCTCCATCCGTGTCCAGCGCTCTCTTCACAACAACGTTCTCGTAGGGAATCAGGTCCAAGGTCACCTGGAGAGGAGAGCGAGCGTCACTGCCCCTGTGGACAGCGTCGTCCTCAGGAGTGTGGCACTGACGGGAGTGGCCGGCGACAGGAGCTACGTCTACATTCCTTCCAGGAGCAGAGAGTCGCTGACACCTGCATGCTGATGCACTCTAAGGGGACGGGATGGGACGCGGCACGGCTACCCTCTCCTCTCACTTCCCAGACTATCAAAGAAACGCTTGTCCATGAACTTGTACTACACTGTCCAGGCCAGCACCTCCTCCACAGAAGTGACATCTACCAAACAAGGACACGCTCCACCACGTGCACACACGGGGCCCCAGCCCCAGCCCTGAGCTGCCCTGACGCATGTGGCGGTGTGCCCGCTGGGGTCTGCGTGCATGGGGGCGGTGCTGGGACGTCACTCGAGAGCACAAATGATAGATGGAGCAGGGACAGTGGGGAGGGGCTCACATGAGGACTCTGGGTCCTGCTTGCTGCTGGCCTTCCAGCCCCCCACAGAGAAGGTGACCTACTGGCACCAGCAGGCTCGAAGGGCGCAGGCCAGCAATCAGATTGCTGCTGTCACAGCCTCCTGTCCCCGCTGCGCTCACAAAAGCACCCCCCGGAGCCCACCATCTCTGCCTGCACTCCCAGGGCTCACAGATAACCAGTGGGGGGCTGGCGGCAGGCGAGAGCTCAGCGCTGAAGGTGGTGCTCCCTGCGCACCCTGGGAATGCCCATCCCCCATCCGGCACGGGGGTCCCTGTGTCTTCCTCTCATGAACGGGCAGGACAGCAAAGGTGCATGATGGCAACACGTTGGACAGAACTCGGGTTTCCGAGAGCAAAAAGGCTGAGCGTTCAGAATACAGCCAAGAAAACGTCGTGAAACAGCGGGTAGAGAACGGCCCCCGGGAGCCAGGCGTCCCGAGTCCCCAGCCCACGGAGGGGTGAGGCGGGCGCGTGGGCCCGTCTCCGCTCTGCCCTGGGAGTGCCCCCCCGCCCCCGCCAAGAGTCTTCTCTGCAGCAGCCCCCTGAGCCCCACAGGCGGCAGGACTGGGGAGACGCAGACACGGTACCTCTCGTCCAACGTACGAGCTGTTGCTCTCAAATAAAATCGCCACGTAACGGCCGTCAGGGTTGTCAATGAGAGAAAGAACGTCACTGGGCCTTTTAGGAGAAAAGAGAGGCTTTTAGTGCTGTCAAGGAGAGCTGGCCGCAATGCGTCCGTGCCCGCGCCACTCAGCGCACGGCTACGTTTTACAAAATTAGATTCCACTGCGCACCGGAGAGGGTCCAAGCGGGGGCAGGCAGGGGGCCTGTTCCTGTCCGTGTGGTTCTGCAGGAAGTCAATCATGGCCTGTCTCACCGTTTGCAGCTCCCGGTCGGGCCCTGTGAGGAAGTGCCCACCGTCACAACGTGTCTGCTGAGCACTCACCCCCCCCCCAGGGCCCCGGCGGGGGCGCCGCGCCGTCCCGCGTGCAGTACAGACAGCACTGGATCCACAGGGCACACACAGACGCACGTGGGGACCGACGGGTAACGGGCGGACCTGACACATATGCCACGGAGACGGAGGCCGGACGCACTGAGCTCCCACCCACAGCAGGTTCAGGGGCAGGCAGTGCGGCCTGCGGCACAGAACGCCATCACCGTGGCCTGACGGGTCCCCTCTTCTGGGGCCCGATCTGAGCACTGGCCGCCCAGTGGCTCATTCATAAAAACGCGCCAGCTGTGCACCGCTCCCATGGTTCTTCAACAGGAAAGCAGACTTTAAAAAAGAAATGTCACCAGCGTGTCTGCCAAGACAGGCAGAGCACAAAATGAAAACCTCCCACTGAGATGGGGACTGTCCAGCTTGCAAAGAAGACAGGCAGGGCGGGGCTGCTGCCAACATGGGAAGGTGGGCGTGGGGACAGCCCTGTCACTGAGTTTTCTCGTCTGATGCATTGTGAGGTGAATCCAAGACAGGAAGATCGACTGCTTATGGCCTTACCTTTAAAATTCTCTCCAGTTGTAAAGTCCTTTGTAAACGCTTTGAAATACTAGGAGGAAAACACAGAACAAGTAAGAGACAGGGTGCCTGGTGTCCGTGTCGATGTTCAATCTTTAAGCAACAACATGACCATCATCTTAAAGACACGGCTCTAGTCAGTTTCCTCCAGGGCGTTGACATGGACTGACGAGGAGCCGCGCGGTCCCGTGGGCCTCTGTGGACTCAGCGTCTTCTGCCAGGTTCACGCGCGGGGGGAGCGCCCACCAGAATCCCATCACAGACATGTCCTGACCCAACAGGGCTAGAGCCGTACAGACCCTGGTGCTGAAAATGCAGCCTAAAGGTCACTAACAGCACAAAGGGTTCCCAGAGAGGACAGACACAGCCCAGTATCACTGAGATGACGACGGGATTTTATCCTGAAATTAAACACCTTCTTCACGAAAGGACACACTAAAGACAGCCACGAACAAGCTGAGTATGACCCATACGCAGAACAGAAAGGAGCTCGGCATCGCGAACATACAAAGGACTTCTGTGAACCAGCAAGAAACGACAAACAGCCCAAGAGGAAATGGGTGAATGACGGGACCAAAAGTGCCACATGCAGGGTGACAGGAGGGCCCACAACATAGATGGAGTCGCTGTCACTGGTCACCAGGGCATGTGCTCGTGTAACCCCTGCCCAGCGACTGTACTCCCAGGCCTGTGCCCAGAGGGAGTCCTGACACATAAACTGGGGACACACGAGTGTCTCTGCAGTGGCCCAAGCCTGAACCCCAGCGCCAATAACGGAGGGGGCGGCACCCCATGCACCGCACACAGGCGGTGGCTGTCGGCAGTGTCGTGTCACGTAAGAGCCCAGGCCAAGCTCCCCCGCAGCACCACACCAACGGGAGTGTGGGGGACCAAACACAGCAATGCGGGCCCGGGAGGAGGGGGCGCAGCGGGTGGGACTGTGTGCGCGTCTGTCCAGGTGACAGACACTCAGCTGCCCCGACAGGGCTCGGGGAGCGCAGGAGACGCCACCCACAGAGCTGCGGAGCTTCCTCAGAGCTGCCTTTTCTCGGAGATGTACATGTGGGACGCGCTCTCCCACGGGCCTGGGACCCCACACTCACACACGAACCAAGTCTGCGGCCGCGCCTTCTAGGTCCCAGCTCGCCCTCTGCCCGCTGGTGGGAGGACCAGGCACCGCGCAGATGCGCATGCGCCGGGCGCACCGGGGCCGCCCCACGTGGGCTGCACACACGCGGAAGCCGCGCGCACACACACACACGTGGAAGCCCCCCACACACGTGCACACACACGTGCAGAAGCCCCACACACAGGCACGTGCGGAGGCGCTGGACGGCGAGGCCCGCGGTCTCCGCGCTCTGACAGCGGTGCCGGCCGGGCCCACCCCCGGGCGCTGGGCGGCCGACCTCACTCCCGGCGGCTCTGTGCACACGCAGCCCCCGCCCCCCGGGCCCCAGGAAGCACGTCCCAAACGCTCAAAACCTCAAAACCGAGGCCACGCGCGCGCGGGGCTTCCAGCTCAGGAGGCCGGGCGGCCAGGCCCCAGGGCCGTGCGCTCACCCGGAAGCTGGGGTAGAAGTGGACGTCGTAGGCGCTGCACAGCTCGTGGTTCTTCTCCTCCGCACAGTCCAGGGCGGCCACGCGGATGGCGGCGGCCCAGTCTGAAAGGAGGAGGCAGGGCGTCAGTGGCAGCACCCCTGGCCCCGCCCCCACCCACCGCAGGCCCCGCCCACGTGAGCCTCCAGGCCCGCCTCCCCTGGGCCACCAATTAGGCCCTTCCGCGCAGAGCAGAGTGGTCCAGGGTCAGGCTGGGGGGGGGGACGTCCACCAGCGGGATGGCCGCGCCTCCACCGCTGCTGGGCACCACGGCAAACCGGGCTGCGGGACCCGCCGTTAAGGGCGGATGGAGCGCGGGGAAGGCCTGTGTCCGAGTATATTAATTAGCAACTCAGTAACTGCTAGTTTTCCCACCTAATAAAGCACTTTTGATTAAAAACACATGCTGTTTTCTCCTGCAATGACAAAAGATTAACCACTGTCAGTATAATGCACAGGCTCTAGTAAGAAAACGGCCAAGCCATGCCTTTCACAATCAATGGCCACATACTGTTCCACACACCAGCCTCCGTGGCACCAATTCATGTCCCAAGACCATTTTACATGGATGGAAAAAAAAATGTCACAGACCCTCCTGAGTCACGGGTCACATCTTCCCGGAGTCTCAAATTACATAGGCCTGAGGAAGAACAGTTAATACTCTCGCCAGACACGGAGCAGACAGCCCCACGGCTGAGCTGAGCGGGCCCCGGGCACCGCCTCTCCAGGGCGGGGGTTCTGTGGGGTTCCTTTACTAAGGATGTCACCTTCACCCCTCAGCCCAGGCTCCTTGCACAGCGTCCAGTGTTGGCCACCCCTCCTGTGGTCTGCAACACAGACCTTCGCTGTTTATTGGCAATTTCCATGATACGCTTCCACTTCACGCTTACAAAATCAAGCGCCTGCTCCCTGAAAGGCCGTGTCAGAAAACCAACAATGGCTCCACGAGCTGGCGCGGAGCACACAGCACGAGCGCAGGGGACTGTCACCCCGGCCGGGAGCAGACACACTCACAGGCATTCACGATTGCTTTTCATGGTGAGACTTGGCCCTAGTTGTGTTTTTCAGATATTTCTTTCTTTTTTTTTTTTTTGTGGTTCCCTGACTGGGAATCGCCGCAGCGTTGAGAGTGCTGAAGCCTAGCCACTACACCACCAGGGAGCCCCTCAGACATTTCTGACTGATGTGAAGACACTCTCGTCCCCAGGGTGCTTGTGGTGACAGTGCATCACGCATCGTTCTGCTTCTACCTTCCTGGAGCTCCCAGCGTAAGGAGGCTGGGGGTGGAAGCCTGCTCACAAGGTCCGGCCCTGCTGCCCCTGTCTGGTAGGAATGTCCGCCAGCCCTGCGTTAAACACCTCTGTACCCCGAGGGCAGAAGCCTCTGCGTCCTGTGCACACCCTGCCCCCCAGCTGCAGGGCGCCAGCCTCCAAGGCTCGGTCAGCCTCCCCGCAGCAGTAGGTAGACCCTGTCTTGGAAACAGGGCACAACCGCTGGAGGCTTCAAATGAAAGAGAAAGGGAAACCTTGGTTCTCCCAGGTGGGCGGCCACCGGCTTATTCCCACGGCAACGAGGAGAGAGCCCGCGTCCTCAGGCAGCAGCAGTGCAGAGTGTGTCCGCGCTCTGACCCTGGCACGAGGCAGACGCTGGGCGGACCTGCCGGCACGGGGCCCCGCTGCGTGGACGGCCGACCGGCCCAGGCGCCGTCTCGCCTCGCTCACCTCGCTGCCAGTGTCAGGGCACGAGCTGTAAAAAGGCCGAGGCCTGGCACATTCAAGTGCAGAATGAACAGGTGTCAGAGATGTTCCTGAACCCACCGTGGACGGACATGGTCGGGGGGTGTGACAGGGCACAGGCCACGGTCAGGAAGCGCCCAGCTGTGACAGAAGTGGCTAATGCCGACCAAACTGGCTTGGGAACTGGCATCCTTTCCAGCGTCCCAACTGTGGCCACTGCTGGTGTCCGGCCCTCAGCTCTCCAGGGAGCGGGCGGAGAGCAGGCCCCAGGACCCCGTGCTTAGACCCGCCCTCCCGCTCACAGCTCAGGAACGAGAACCCCGTTTCCCAGCCCACCTGCTACACGGAGCCTCCCCAGCTGGCCCCTCCCCCGGCCCTCTGGACACTGCTCAGTCCTGCCTATCTCAGGGCCTTTGCGCATGCGGTCCCCTCCCCTCTGGGCCTCAAACACCGCCCCTCCAGGCTGTCCTGCACTGCTGCTCACCAGCGCCAACGTGCTCGTTTTGCTCTTTGCTGACTGACTGCTCCGCCCCCGGAGCACAGGCTCCACTCCAACAAGGACCTTCCCCTGTCCCTTCCCCATGTGTCACTGCCATCTACACCTCCCACAGCCCAGGGCAGGGGACGCTCTCAGCGTGTGCTCCATGTCTGTCCGGGAGCGACACCAAGCCCTGCCTCACTAGGGCTCTAGCAGGAGAGGACAGCATGGGCCCCGCACCCTGCCTGCCTCCGAGCGTCCCTGACAATCAGCAGGTCATCTGCAGAGCTCCGCTCCACACACAGCCATCCCTGGGAACGGCCCAGTCCGCCAGGCCTTTGTCTTCGAAAGAAGGCCCGCCGGGCGGGGAGAATTTCGGTGACAGTCACGGCAAATGTCCCAGCAGATGGGCGTCATTGAGGGCACACAAAGGGGAGAAGCCTCTGTAACCAACAAGACGCAGCCATTTCAAAGGCTGGCCGCGGGGAGCTGTCTCCTGCAGCTCTGCCCTCCGCCCCTCCTGCCCGCCCCACCTGCCTGGATCCCACCACACAAAGGTCGGTCCTCCGTCAGGACATCTTCGGGCCACCCCCGGCCACAGGCGCACACAGCCCGGCTGCGGGTGTCCGCGGGGAGGGGCAGGGCCTGAGCCTGCCTGTCCTTAGGGCCTGCCGAATAATTAAGCTGCCACGTACAGTGAGACTAAAGTTTGGTTCACGTTTACTGGCCAAGTAGCCGTCCTACTTCCCCCAACAGGATTCAACCTTTTGCTATCACTAGTCACGTTCTAATGAAAAAGTCTACGAAAGTATGATTTATGGTCAAGCATCAATTACTTCTAGAACATGACGACGATACAGATTAATTAGCCTCCTTGGCTTAAAAGAATGCAACTGGAGTGTCATCTAAGGCAAGAGGCCATTATGGCCTCTCCACCCTCGTGCAAAGTCAGGGCAACTGGGGTCCCCTTCCAGCCAGAGGGCAGGGCACAGGCCCCTTCCTGGCTCAACAAACGTCTTTTTGGGTAAGCTCAAGTTCAAGCCACACGGGATGCACAGGCCTGGGGTGCGCATGGTCTCTTGTCGGGTTAAAGCTGAGGCACCACAGCGCTGTGAGGAGGGGACAGCTCCCAGAACAAGGCCGCTCACCTGCGGAGCCCAGGCGGGGCCAGCAGCATTTGCCACCTGGCTTCCTCCACAGACTGTCCAGAGGTTCCTGGCGGTGGCGTGCCTCTGACCGATCACCACGGAGCCTGGGTCTCACACGGGGCGGGAGGGGGCCACCCCCACCGCCTGCCGCTCACCTCCCCCTCCCGCCACACCCCATCCTCCCTCGGCCCCCGTTCTGTCTTCTTGGGGAACTTCGAGCACTCCAGCTCCTCCCCCAGAAGCCGGCAGCCTAGCCACACAAACCGTCCAGGCCAGGTCACGACGCGCTCGGCGGGACGGGCCACGCAGCGGCAAGACCAGAGCACCCACATGCTCCCTCCGCAGACACTGGGAGCAAGCCCTCGGGGCCCCAGAGTCACCCAGCCTGTCACTCAGCTGTGTGACCATCAGTGGGTGACGGTCCCACTCGGCCTCACGGTCCACCAGCTGCTACGTGAGTGCACCACGGCCCCTTGTAGGATGGGGGAGACGGTGTGTGCAGTGGGCCTCTGGGCCCCTGCAGTCCCTCATCCAGTCCCAGGACCAGCGGCAGGGGCGAGAACAGCGTCACTCCTCATGTGGAGTCTCTGCAGAGACGTCAGAGATCTCTCAGGGGTGGGGGTTTGCCCCAGGCCGCAGGGTCTCCACTCCCAGTGAAGGGAGCTAGACCCCGGGCTGGCAGGTTGCAGGAGCACAGTGGCTTTGTTTGGAGCCCTGAGGAGTGGCAGGCCTGAGCCAGACCGACGGAAGCACCGCACTGGCACTTGGCTACCCTGACAGCAGGCCTTTAGTTTGTTAAGCCACCGTAGTATATGGAAAAAATATTTACTTTCAAAATCTTGAAGATGTCAGTGAAGAGCTGAACTTCGATCCAAATCCGGGAAAGTGAAGGAAGCTGAGAACAGAGTCCCCACCCAGCTGGGAGGAGGCCCCCCAAGCCCAGCTTTCTGCTCCTGAGCAAAGTGGGGGGGGGGGCAGATGCTTATCTAGCTCAGTGCCCTCAAGCCAGGGAGCAGAGCCTGTACCGCAGCCACCCACCTTCTAGAAGCCGCCCAGGTGTGGGGCCTGGGAGGAGGAGCAGGTGGGGGAAGCTGGCTGCCTCCACTCCGGCCCAGTGTGTGTGCCTCGGGCCGACCCGACAGCCAATGCACATGTGACTGATGGGGACCAAAGGTGACTACACTGGGACTTGGCAGGAAAGTCACAGGCCCCAAAGGCATCACTTGTGCTGGAGCCTGTGACACCAAACCTGGATTCACCTCTGACCCAACTACAGCCTCCCTGACCCACACCAGGGAGGGCATCTGCCTGAGACCCCCGCCTTCCCCCAAGGGAAGGTGTCCCTGCCTCAAACAGCCACTCTCAGCTTCGGTCCCAGCCTCTGCCTATTAAAACCTTCCGTTCTGCACACCCCTCGGAGCGCCCTTCTAGCTGCCAGATGGCACGCTGCCCACTCCACGAATTGCTTAATAAAGCCAATGAGACCTTCCAATCGACTGGGATGAATTTTGTTTTTTAACAGACTGGAGCACGTGTGTGACAGGCGCCCTTTTCCCGCAAGACGGCCCACAGTGGGGAGCACGGCACCGAGCAGAGAGGGGCTGCCGCTGACTTCCCTGGTGAGGAGGAGGGCGGCGGTGCTTCCCAATACCCTCCTCGGGGAGTTTGCAGAAATTAGGCACAAAAAGTGTCCTGTGGTCAATCACAGGGGAGGCCAAGGGTTAGAGGAACAGACCCCTTCACGGGGGAATTCTTGTGCGTGGTGGCCATCCATGAGGGGGAGTCACGTGCCACATCGCCCATCTGGTGTCCCTGAGAACGGTGACCCCCTGGCCGTGGAGCTCGTGCTGACAAGACGGTGGGCCTCACGCTCAAGAGTTTCTGACCCAATGGACTGGGCCGACAAGGACGAGTCCCCAGGTGACCTCCCTGTGGGAACCCCACGTGGGCTGCTCCCCAGTGCCGAGGGCTCTGCCTCCACTCAGAGCTGAGGTGTGGGCAGGGCTGCTGGCAGGCCCCCACAGACCCCTCCTCCCCTCACCCTGCACGGGCCTCCCCTGTCCTGCTGTCTTTCACTTTCAGCCACACCTCCCTCCGGTCTCAGGCCACCTCCTTCCGGCCTTGATGTGGACACTGTCCAACCCTTAATTTAAGATAACGTCATCTAGCTAACCGGTTAATCACACCACTTGGTGAAGGACTTGATTCCTTTCACTTTCGGAAGTAACCTGCCAGGTTCCAGGGACAATTCTCCAGGCTCCTTACAGCCTGGTTCAACCACGGATTCGTTAGCAATATTTGAATCTGGTTTACGATTTTTATGTTTCAAAAACCAAACTGAAAAAAATAAAAATATGCACCGAACAGGTGACAAATGTGTCACCAGAACCACCTGCATTTTAACTAACATGTCCGTTTCTGTCACCAAATAATAAACGAAAACCCTCCAAGTTCTCTATGTTACTAAAGTGCTTGTTTGTTCTCAAAGCAAAGGTTTAAGGGGAAAAAAACCTACTAAAGAGTTTTCCGGCTACTTCTGGGTCTCCCACCTCCATTCGGACAAGTGCAGGACTCTAGGGACTTAAGAAAACAGAGCAAAGGACAAGTCCTTTAAAATTAAAAGGCCCCACCACCCTGAGGTCTGATGAGAAGCATCGTAAAGATAATCATTCACAATTACACGCAAAACCCCCACTTAGACTTCTTTGAAGTTTCTTTGTGAATCAGTTCACATATGGGCAAAGGACAACAGGGTTGGGTGTAAGACTTAAACACAAAGGTAGGAAGGAAACAGCAAGTTGTTACTTTCTTGCCCACTGAAATGTGTAATTAGAGGTTAGCTCAACCCCAGCCGGCATCCTGCCAAACCTCGCTCTTGCTGGGGAGGAGTTCCTACTTCAGAGCAACAGGACATGCCATTTCAAAGCCGGCCGGCCTGCAGCAAGGGCGCCGCAAATGCCCCTCTGGCCCCAACTCGCCGTTCCAGCAGGCCGGAGACTTAGGGGCTGACGGCCGATTTGCAGCCTGATTACAGTGAAATGTGCGAGCATCACCAGGAGCTGGGTGGATGGCAGATTATCAAAGGCTGTGGGTCTGTCAACAAGGAACCTCCCACGAAATGCTTCGAAGGTCGTTTTCTGCTCCTGTGGACACGTCTCCACAGTATTTGGATGTCTAAGCTGGAGGCTCACCATGAGGTCAGCCACCGGAACCAGAAGAGGAGGAGGATGAAGGACTCAGGGAAAGGGGCTTCGGGCAGCAACGGGGGGTGCTCAAAGAACGGAGATTCCAGGCACTGAAATGGAATTACTAAGGTTGGGCAGTGCATCAGGAACCAGCAGGATAAAGGCCTGGGGGTTAATGAAGCTTTGGGGGGTTTCAAACTCGGTGCTTGGAGGGTTGGGAGGCATGGTGAGGGCCACCCTGTCCCCAACTGTGGGGTGGGGGGGTGGGGGAGAAGGGTTCTCGTCAGCCTGACTGGAGACAGCAACTTCCTAGGAAGGATCCCGGGGAGGGGAGCTCATCTGGGGGACCCGGGGCGCAGGGGAAAGGGGCCTGGGGGGCTGCGGCGAGGCGCAGGAGCGAATCCCAGGGACCGCAGGGGCCGAGCACGGCCAGCCAGAGTCGGGGTCTCGCGCGGCGAGCGCCTCACCTCGCACGTCCCCGGCCAGGGCCCGCCAGGTGGGCGCGTAGCCGATGCAGTGGCCGCACCACGAGGAGTAGAACTGCACGAGCCACGCCGCCGAGCTGTTGGCCGTGGCTCCGCGCACGCTGCCGCTGTCCAGCACCCACACGGCGTCCTCGCCCGTGCGGTACAGCCGCGCCGCGCCGCCCGCGCCCGGCCCCGCCGCCGCCGCCACCAGCAGCACGAGCAGCGGGGGCAGCCGCGCGAGCCGCACAGGGGGCGGGCGCCGGGCGCGGGCCGCCGTCCCCGCCGGGGCTCCCGGGCTGCGCGCCGCCGCCACCGCCCCGGCCGCCGCCATGTTGGGAGTGCCGCGGGGCGCCTGACCTTTCACCCTAGCAACCGCCGTCACGTGAGCCGCCAGCTCCCGGCTCCGCCCCGCGCGCGGGTCACGCCTCAAGCCCCGCCCCCAAAGCACCAGGCCCCTCCTCCCAGACTTCCCGCCATACCCGCCCACTCCCCGCCTCGCCCGCGTCCCAGGCGCTGCCTCTCCCCCATCCTCGCTGCTGGGTCCCGCCCCCGGCCCCGCCTCCCTCTCCCTCAGGCTCCGCCCCCACCGCCATGGCCCCCTCCACAGCCTGGGTTAGAGAGTCCCCAGACTTAGCGAATGAGAAAAATCAGGACGCCTGGTTCTGTGTGAATTGCAGATAAGCAGCGTATCGTCTTCCCAAGTCTAAGTCTAGCGCGTTAAATTTGCATATCAGATGAGGGACGTACCTAGACCTAGAAACGATGCGCTGTTTACCTGAAATTCACGTGTAACGGGGCGTCCTGTGTCTTACCTGGCAGCCCTACCTGGGGCTTCGGAAAGCCTGCCACCCTGACCTGGACATTTTAATATGAAATTGTAGCTCTTAGAAAATGTAGCAAAACACCCACGTGGGATGCGCCAGGGTGCTAAATTTCAGAACTTCGGGGTTGACCATAGCTGTAAACCTGGGAACTGAAGCTTCCTATGACTTTTGGCTTAATTCAACGCGAGACACTGCTTTTAAATCGCTATTCCTGATGGTTGTGCATGTCTACGATGGATTTTCTCGGAACCAACCGAAACAAAACAGGAAGTGGCTCACAGAGAAGGTGTGAGTCAGCAATGTATCCATGTGGCCTGGAAGTTCACATGCTTGCGTGCAGGCCACCTTGCTCTTATGGGTGGTTTACTTTTAAATAAGGAAAGGATATGATTTGGACTTAAATGACATTTATATCAACACAGTCGTCTCTCTGCTCTTTACATCGTGACGCTCTGTTTGCACCACCTCCCACGTCCCACCTCTCCCATCCCTGCCTTCCTTCACTGACCAGTACTAGGTTCCTGCCCCCTGCTGAGCCCTGCAGACAACACAGAGCCACTGGGTCCGCATTCCCGGAGAGTACAATGGAGATGCCTGCTACAAAAAGCAGTAAAGCAGTCCGGGGGGACCATTCTACCCCGGAAGTGGGGAAGCCTCTCAGAGAAGGCGACCTGAGTGGAGAAGGGGTGAGAGGAAAGGGGAGCATCCCAGGCAGAGAAACTGCATGTGCAGAAGCCCAGGGGTAGACACGTTGGCATAGTGGCAGGGAGGCCCATGTGGCTGGGGCAGAGCTAGCGGCAGCGGGGAAGAGAGGGACCTGGAGAGGCCGCCGAGGGCACGGCCACGCAGCCCCTCCCTAGCCAGGCTGCAGACTAAGGCCTTGATTCTGAATGCAACGGTGGCCACGGGAGGATTTTGAGCTGGGACGTGGTTCTGGCTGCGGGTAGAAGGGCAGGAGGGACTGCAGGAGAGCTGTGAGGGCCACCGCAGCCCTTTAAGAAATGGTGGCACTCAGGCAAGGAGCGGTGTGGGTTGGTGGTGCTGGTGAGAAAGGTCAGACGTTGGGGACATTTTGAAGGTAGGACACGCGGTAGCTCACATCCAGGGCGTGAGACAAAGGGGTCACGTTTGCCTGCAGGGCTTCGGGCAAAGCCGCTGGCAGAATGAAGTTGCTCTTGGCTGAGAGGAATTGTGGTGGGGACGGGCTGGAGAGCAATTTTACGGGTGAGAGTGCAAGGCAAGAGTTTGTTTTGGACCTGTGGAATTTGAGAGAAGTTTCCAACATCTAGGGGTGGTGTCGGGCCACGGGCTGGCTGTGTGAGTCTGGAGCTCAGAAGGTAAGGTGCGCTGGTTGAGGTCCCCACACCCAGGGGGCCCCAGGGCAGGGCTGTGGGGTGCAAGAGAGAGAGAGATCCTGTCCTGTACCCAGCCTGAAGTCAAGTTTTGCAGGCAGCATTGGCCTGCTCCCATCTGTGCTCTCAGAGCTTTAGGGAGGAGACTGCGTGGGGCAAAGGACAGGCTCCTTGGGGGACAAATGTAGAGAAGCAGTTTGGCTGGCATAGTGTGGGCAGATAGGACAAAGGACCATGGGGACACATGTGAGACTTGCAGATGTTCTTCTAGGACCTTGCCGGAGGTGGCGTTGAACAGGACTGACTCACTGGGCAGGTTCTGTTCGGGCACTCACCCAACAGCCTTGTCCCCAGCTGCAGGAGGACCCGGCCAGCAGGGACCCAGTTCCATCTGGGAAACCAGCACCCTCAGGGAGCCAGACCCCCCTCCCCAGGCACAGGACTGCACCAACTAGTCGGACACCGCTGTGCCCCTCCGGAGGGCACGCAGCCAGCACCCCTCCGGACCCGCCTGGTTTACGTTTTATGAGCGTGACCGTGACGGCCGTGGACCTAAAGCTGAAGGCGTACCCGCGGGCGCAGACGCGGAGACGGACCCGGGAAGATCAAACGTGGGGCTGAGCCGAGAAACCATCACTTCCCATGAGAGACGACGACTTCTCTGCAGGCAGGAATCAAGGTCTAGTGGTCCCCGAGGTTCCTGGGGATCGGAGCCAAGGCGCACGCGGTGCGCCCCGGAAGGGCGTCATCCCGGAGCCCTGCGGGGTCGGTGTCTCAGCGCCCGCCGCGGCCCACACACCAGGCCAGCCGCGGGCAAAAGCCGCCTGCCACCTCGCTCCTCCTCCAGCGTCACGGTCCAGCCCAGCCTCCCTCGGACCCCGCTGTCACAGGACGTGGCAGGATGCTCGTTGGTCCCCTCGGGACTTCAGGCCGAGAGATGAGGCCAGGGACACGGCAGTCTGCCGGCCAGCAGGGCAAGGTCACGTCGGGAGGCCCTGGTTCCAGCTGTCGCGTCGGGAGGCCCTGGTTCCAGCTGTGAGTGGCGTCGTGCGGAGCCGCAGCCCCCCGCCCACGGCGACCAGACGGGCCTCCACCGGGTCTGAGGCGGGTCGGGGGGGCCGGGGGGAGACCTATTACTGTGCCAAACGTGTGCACGTAAGGCACATACTTCCTCTCGCGGCCTCGTACATCCCAACGGGTCACCCATCGATAGGACAAACGTGAGACCGCAGACTGATTGGGTCGGAGAACCGGACAGGAACCGGTGAGGGAGCTGTAGCTCAAGATCTGGTGTGCAACTGGGTACACAGAGAACACACGTGTCCCCCGGACCCCAACCTCCCCTGCGTGCCAAGTGGGCTCCAGCACAGCCCAGGCCTCCCAACCCGCTTGCGGTGCGGGACCAGGGCCGGCCGGCCAGCTGGGCCGCCTGCGAAGGGGCCCCGCAGTGTCCCGAGGGGCCTCAGGCCAGAGCTGCAGGGGAGACGACGCAGGCCGCACCTCAAGGCTTTGCCAACGCAGCTTTGGGGAGGGGTCTCCCACTCTCTGCTGCAAGTGCGTGGGCTCTCCGGGGGTCCGTAAACACGGTGCAGTGACCGAGGTCCCTCTTAGACCTGGGGAAGCCTGGGGCCCCGGACAGGGGCGGCCGCGTCTGCAGGGACCAGGAATGGATGCTGCCGGGGCCAACACCCTGGTGCTGGGTGCTGGGTGCGTGCTGGGTGGTGGGTGCGTGCTGGGTGGTGGGTGCTGAGTGGTAGGTGGGTGCTGGGTGGTGAGTGGAAGAACGGATGGATGAGGACAGATAATGGATAGGTTGATAGGGAACAGATAAATGACTGATAAGACACGTGCCAGAGACCTGACAGTTGGGCAGATGATAGATGGTAGCCGACACAGATGAGTCCCAGTGACCCCCTCGGGCACAGGCTCACGCTGCTCGCACGCCGGCAGCAGCACACGCCCTCCCCAGCGGCCGGCCGTCCCGGGAGGACGTGGCTCAGGCCCCGAGTGTGACCCAGAGACGACGTCCTGGGGAACTGCCAAATAGGAAGTAGGTGTCCACCGTGGTCCGTGTCAGAGTGCTAGTGTCCTGTGGCTTCCCCCAGGGTAGTGGCTACGGCACTGTCTTCTCGGAAGTCCCGTCTTCCCCAGGACTGCCCAGCAGCCACTGCGTGAGGCCCGAGAACACAGGTGGCACCTGCCAGCTCCTCTGTCATCGAGCTGCCCGGCGGGGCCAGCTCTGAGAGCACAGCTAGCGTGTCGCACAGGATCCTCCTGGTGAGCTGGGTGGAGACTACATCCACCGCCTCTGCCCTGTCCATGCCGGGGACACCCGTGCCGGGGCCCACGTCCACAGCTGGGTCCCCCTGCCTGGGGCCAGACGGCCTCGCATCGCCAGCCGTCACCAGTGCTGGCAGACCCTCCGCAGTGACACGGGCCACTCTGGACAGTGCTGGGGGCTGCACTGGGGCACCGCCTGCCCCCCCACACAGGCAGGACCCTAGCCAGCCGGGTTCAGACCACTGGCCAGCCATAGCCTGGTCCCCCGCAATGGAACGTGATTGACCCAATTCGTCCCCAAGGCTCCCATCCTGTGCACCTTCGCCCAGGCAGAGCCCAGACCCCTGGGGCCCCAGGGACAGTGCCTCGGGCAGCTCCCCCTCAGACCAGGAGGGGGACTCACCGGTGCTGATGGACGCATCCTCCTCCGGGGGACCCAGGGAGCCCCCAGGAGACGTGGGTGGGGAAGGGAAGTCTTCTGAGAGGGGGCTGGGGGTGGCCCCCCTGTCTGCTGGGAGGGTGGGAGGCGGCGGAGGGCAGAGGGCACCCCTGGGGGTGGAGGACGGGAGGTTGGCACTGCCGTAAGACACAACCTTGTCCACTGGGGACAGGATCTCAGGCAGGACACCGCTGGCCAGAGGGAGGCGGGCTTCCTCTGGGACAGGGGGCGTTCGGCTCCCCCTGTGCCCAGGAGCCCAGCTCTTGTCTGTCAGGGCTGCCAGCCCAGCGGGGTCCCCGGGAGGTCCCCGGGAGCCCACAGGGACCTCAGGCTCAGGCAAAGCCTGCGGGGGCTTCCGGTCGGTGGATGGACTCAGGTCAGCATCCCAGGGTCCCTCTGGGCAGCCAGCCGAGGCCGGCGGAGGCCGGGTCTCCCCTTCTTTGCTGGAATCCACCCCTTCCGCCACCGAGGACCCCGAGGGGCAGGAAAGGGACAGGTCTGAGTCACTGGACAAAGAGGTTTTGGGTGGGGATGCTGTGCAGGCAGCCTCAGGGGGCGTCTGTCTGGCCTTGCCCGTGTCTGACCCACTGGTCAGGCTCCCACTGGTTCCAGAAGCTTCCTGCCCCATCCCAGGGCCCAAGGAGGGAAGGGCCGTTTGGGGCGCCCCGCCGTTTTCCAGGTCAGAGGGTTGCCCTGAGGCCGGCCGGCCACCAGCACGTGGGCAGCCCTCCTCATCCCAGACCTCGCCGGACGCCTCCGACAGCTCTGACCCCGGCCTGGGAGTGGGGACATCGAGGAGGCCTGGCGCTGACTCTGGGCCTCCCGACACAGCGGAGAAGGCCAGCGGGGGCCTGGCCCCACTGCCCCCCGGCCCCTCCCAGGCCGCCCACCCTCTGCCTGGGTGCAGCCCCCAGGCGTCTCCAGGGGAGGGCCCCCGGGACCAAATCGGGTCTGCGTCTGGGGGGCCCCCGGCTTCCCAGTCCGACAGGGAACCGGAGCTCTCAGAGAGCTGGACCAGAACGGCGGACACTTTCTGGAACTCCTGGAGAGAGGGACACGACAGGCTGCCCCCAGAGGAGGGGGTGCAGGACCGCACCGGAGACCCCGGGCAGGTCCCAGCGGCAGACTCGCACAGGGAGCCTGGGGCCAAGGGGGCCGTGAGCTGGGGCAGGGGGCTGGCCTGGCGCTGTGTGGGGGGCGCGGCCTCCTCAGCTGCTGGGGGAGCTGCAGAGAGAGAGAGGGGTGTGGGGGTGACGCCAACAGTGCCACACTCTGTCATCTCCGTGACGTCCCTTAACGCTGTGAGGGCAGCAGCCCACGCTCCCCGGTCCCGAAGCCAGTGGATCAGAACCGGAAAACCCAGACCGAGGCAGAAGCACCAGCCCCGGCGCCCGCGTGCAGACCCTCTGGGCCACGCGGTCGGCTCAGCCCCCACCCACCCCCAAACGGGCGTGTCACAGTCACAGCTGGCCAGACGTCTCACCTTGTCCTGTGTTCGCCTGGGGCGTGGATGCGCCCGACAGGGCCCCACCTGCGGCCACTTACCTGCCACTTGGGACCCCGTGACGTGAGGGAGAGGGTGACATGGGCGCTGCAGGGGAAGGCTGGCTCTGATTCCCAAGCTGGGCTTGGGGACCCTTCAGTGGGGACTGGTGGTCCTGGTGCAAGGCCGGGGGCCCTGGGGGTGGGGCTCACCTGGACAGGCAGTGTGTGCAGCCATGGCCTGCGGGCCTTCTGGCCAGGAGACGGGGCTGCGGGCACCCTCCTGCCACCAGGTCCCTGTCCTGCAAGCACATCGCAGGCAAGTCCAGGGTGCCCCCAAAGGGACCCCATCCTCCTAAGCATCCTCCCAGCTCAGGGTCACAAAGCGGGCCTTCACTACCCCCGTGAGAGGTGACGGCCAGACACGGGGCTGCGCAGGTGGAGGTGAGGAGCCTTGCCATTCAGGGGTGCTGGCCTCTGTCCCCACTGTGTCAGGGAGCAGGGGGTGCCACCCAACAGGCTCAGAGGCACGTGCTCCCTGAAGGGACCCCTCCCTGCTGTCCCCACTGCCTCTTGGGCTGATTCACTGGGTGACATCCTTATTTCTGACTCAAGTGGGTTAGGGGCACACAGTGGGCCAAGCCACCTCGAGGGGCTCCTGGAGAGAGTGAGGGTCCCTCAGTGAGAGGTCAGAGAGAGCTGGGCAGGCCCCAGGCCCCAACCCCTGCCCACAGGTCCCAGTGGCCCAGGCAGCCCCCCCCAGGCCTCACACCTCTGCGCTCCTGACCACGCACCTGCTTTCCGCGTCCAGGGGCTTCCCCGCGGGGCTGCCGGCAGACCCCAGCCCCAATTCTGTCCCCGCTCGGCCTGTACCGCCTTCGAGCACCTGCGCAAACACGGTGGGGAAACGCCAGTCAGGGTGCGGGCCCCTCCGGCGGCATCGGCCTGAGCTGTGAGAAAGCCCCGAGCTCCGGTGCCCAGGTCGGGAATGAAGACCATCCCCCTGCAGAGGGCCCTGGAGACCCCCACGTGGCAGACAGCCCTCCTCCTAGCGGCTGCAAACACCCACCAATGCGCCCACCTGGGACAAGCCAAAGGGGCCGCCCCTCAGCTCCTCGTCCAATGGCCGAGGTCGTCCCACCCGGAGCCGCAAGTCAGGGCCACCAGAGCAAGGCCGGCGGGCGGCGCAGGGCCACGCGCCCACTCACGCTGGCTTCCGGGGGGCCGCAGGGCGCCCCTCCTCCCCGGGCGTGCAGGCTCAGGCCCTGGACGCTGTGGGCACCGCTTTCCGTCGGAGCCCCGCGCTGCTCCTCTGCCGACGGGCTGGGGTTGGCCTGGGGCTCACCTGTGGGGCGAAGGGACCGTCAGCGCTGACGGGCACAGGACGTGGAGGACACGGTGTCCAGGAATTCTGAAGCCAGGTGAGAAATAGGTCATCTGCCACCGCCACTGCCCGCTGGCTACCTAGGCCCACGTGGCTGCCACTGTCCTCCAGCCGGCCCTGGGCGTCAGGCCAGCCATCGGCCGTGGCCGTGTCCCCCGTCCGCACTGGCCTCGGAGGCTGCAGCTGACCGTCTGGAGCTGACGCTGTCCGGCAGGATGTCCCATCTTGCTGCTTGCTGAGCAGGCTGCAAGGCAGGGCAGAGGGGCGGTGACAGCCCTGATGACACGCATGGCTCAGGGCACAGCTGTGGTGAGGGGCCATGTGGTCAGTGCAGGGGTGAGGGAAGATGGGTCCGGGTCCCTCCCTGATGAGCAGCTTCCCAAGCAGAGGCCACCGCTGGGGGGAGGTGACAAGGCGCAAGGCACAGCACTTGGGCATGGGGGGAGGGTCCGCCTCCCCGTTGCACGCAGCAGGCGGAGCACACGCTCCGTGAGGACGTCTGCATGGAGACTGACCGCTGTTCTGGGGGCGGCGCCGTGAGTGTGAGCGGGGGCGCACTGAACTCGGGGAGGCACGGCCGGGCGGTGGTCTGCGTGCCGCACACCCAGACCGGCTGCCGTGCTCTGGGCACAGTGACGGGCAGCAAGGAGGCGGCTGGGGGCCAAGCCTGGCAGGTGTCCTGACTGCTGGGTTTAAGGGCAAAGCCTGCCGGCTGGCCTGATCTAGAA
>PVJL010012752.1:0-35569 GCA_004026885.1 Lyroderma lyra | reverse complement strand
CTAACAATGAAGTTCGTAAACTTGGGTGACACCTTACCAAGTTGTTTGTACAGTGCTGCCAAGCTAAGCACACAGTGGCAAGTTTGCAAGCTTATTGTCAGATTTTAGGTATGATGACAGCTCTGATGGCCATTCCAGAAAAAGAGTTCCAAAATTGCTTTGAAGGGTGGACTAGACCCTGGAGTTGGTGCATAGCTTCCCAAGAGGAGTACTTCAGATGTTATTGTAGTGATATTTGGCAGTGAGGTATGTAGCACTTTTGCTAGGTTAAGTTCATGAAATTAATTGTCAGACTTCATACATCTACCTCTGTGCCATGCAGTAGATAAACTCCGGTGAAGTTTCAACCATGGGAGGAGGAGAGTGTGGGGGCCGAGAGCTCCAGCTCCAGAATCAGATTGTCTGGTTGGGATCCCATTTCCACCAAATGACTGCTCAGCTTGTTCTTAAAACTGTATTTTCTGAGTTATACAATGTGGATAATAAAAATGTCTGTCTTGTTGTAAGAATTAAATGAGTTTATCATTATAGAAGCAGTTATCAGAGTGCTTGGTACATAATAAGTGCTCAATAGATTATTTAATTACAGTAGACTCTGTTAACCAGAGCTCAAGCAACCGGCACTCATAAGCAACTGGCAAAATTTTTTGCCAGTTGCTTGAAATTTTAACAGTTGCTTGAGAGTGCCGGTTGCTTGAGTGCTGGTTAACAGAAAGTCTACTTACAATTATCCTTCATCTACTAATCTCCATGGATGCTGGTTAACTGAGCATCTACTGTATATAAATATTGTTAATTTTCTCTGAATGTCCTGTGCCTGACTCCAGAGCCCCAGAGAGTTGAGGCCAAAGGGGGATGGAGGGAAATTCTTGAATACAGGATAATATGGCCTAGAAAAGGTCTCTCCCAGTTTATATTCATTAAGATATTCAAAACATTTTTACCCTGGATCTAAGGGAATTAACTAAATGGAGAGAGAAAAAGAAATCAACAGTAGTGGAAAGAATTATCTTGGAGTCAGGACTCCCAAGTTCTGGTCTAAATCCCACCACCGCTCAGTTTTGTGACCCTGGGGAAGTTCTCTAAGCTCTGATCTCCGCTCACTCAACTGTCAAATAAAGGAATTGGTCTATAAGCTCTTTTTTTTTTTTCCTGTAAGAATCATTGATTCTAATATCCAGCCAAAGTGAGTTGAAACGTTTTTTCCTCTTTGTCCCTGCTTACTTGCTACCTCACCCAATTGGCTAGGGGCTGTAAACTGATTAATAGGCAAAGCAAACCTCACCATACAGGATCTTTTAAAGGGAATTGATGGCTGAATAAATACAAGTTATATCTAGCACTAGATGTTTAAGTTATTAAGTTTAAGAACCCAGAGATTTCTGGGGATATAGGGGAGGGGTGGGAGTGGATATGAGAAATACAGAGCTTCCTTAGAATGCAGCACATGGTCAAGCATGTGTGTGCATGGGTCCTCCCTATAAAATACAAGCAGTGACTAAATAAGGCAGGGGTTTTTATCTCAGAGAAGAGAGAACCAAGAGCAAACCAAAGAGTTGTCTGATGGAGGAGGGTGGATATCTGTCTGATGGAGGAGGGTGGAGGCACTCCAGGGGAGAATGGTGACCAACAGGGTAGATTGCAGATTTCAGTGTAATAAAACCCATCCTTCCTTTAAAAACGGGGTTGGGAAACTTTTTCTGTAAAGGGACAGATATTAGAAATTCTAGGCTTTATGGGCGATGTACGCCTTTGTCACAATTACTCAACTCCACCATTGTAGTGTGAAAGAAGCCATAGATAATACAAAATAAGCATGGCTATGTGTCAATAAAACATTATTTATAAAAGCGGTGGCAGACCAGATTTGGCCCATGGCTGTAGTTTGCGGACCCTTGCCTTAGGAGCACCTGTGGGATTGGGTGGCTTTTGGAAGTAAGTGGTAAGTGCAGTCCTTCCCCAGTCTCAGTGAGGGCAGTGTTCCAGTAGAGGTTGAAAGATCCTCCTAATGGTGCCAAGGTATAGACCCATGCCTTGGGTTGGGTTCTGATTAGAGGGCCTGTGGGGTCTCTTTTAACACTTAAATTTCATGATACTTAGAGGGTGGACAGGAGGAGAAACCATGGGGTCTTAATATTCTGTGAGGGGGCAGAGGACATGGAAAGGAGAAGCTGGGGCTCAAAAGACAAACTCCACAATGTACCTGGGGCTGCTGCAGTCTACTGTGACACTGTCTCACTTTTGATTCCTCTCTCTTCAGAGGAACATTGTCTGGGAATGATTTTCTTTTCTTAAAATGTTGGCATACTTGAAGGGGATCCATAGAGATGATCTATTACTAACATATCGGATAGGAAAAATTCCTTTCTCCTTTCATTTGATATTTTGGTTCCCTCATACCCCATTTTCCCAACACACATACACACACTTCACAGTGTTTACATGTTCACGCAGACCCGCTGAATACAGAACAGGCATCTAAGAACCCCACAGAAGCACAGTCGGAGTAGAAAGTTGCAGCTGTCTCATCCCCAGGGCCTTCTCTCCATGGTTTGCTCCCCAAGACACCATGCTATTTTGGTTTTCCTTCATAATCTCTTCAGTCTTCCTCAAAAATGCTGCAGAACTTGAGGCAGAAGGAGGGATTTGAGGTTGCTGGAGGGAATAATAAGTGTATATCCAACAGGCTGCTGTTATCTGATTCCACACCGCCAAGCACTGTTGCATGTGGAATGTTAGACACTAGGCTTCTCCTGGGGCTGCCAGCAGCTCACTGTGAAGCCTATAAGAAGCCAGTGATAAATTGAGTCCTTGTAAAGCCCAGCTTAGGTGGAGCCAGGTGGATTCTAGGTCTTTATCTGGCTCTTCCCTCCAATCAAAAGCCAGCTAGGAATTCTTGCAGACTTGCACTGAGTTATCTGTCAGTCTCATGGGGTGGCTAACTGCAGATTTCTAAGACTTGGCCAGTGGGACACCAGCATTTCTGCTCTTTTAGCATCTGCAGCATTTCAGAGTAGAAATATGATGGGAGTAGATGTCAGACCATTTAGGTTCAAGTCCTCAATCTGTCACTTAGTAGATATGGGCCTTGGGCAAGTCTCAGCCTTGTGAGACTTAGGTTCCCATTTGTGAAGTGGAAATTTAAAAGTAAAATAAATCAAGGCCATTCCAAGTACAGTGGATTTTCTTTATTTATGGTAGTTATATTCTATAAAGTTACCACGAATACTGAATTAATGAATCCTGAACCAATGCTCCTAGGGGAAATACAGATTTAGGTTCCTATGAACCTCTGGCCGCAGCAGTTTAATCAATCTATCAATATTTAAGCTTGTTTTATGTATGTTTCTGCTTAAAGACATCTTATTTAATCCATATCGTTGCTTAATTAACATTGAAGTCACAGCCAACAGCATTCAGTAACCCATGCCTGAATGAAGCTAATCTGAAATGTGAATTTTCTCTGTAAGCCACATCACAGCCTTCTTGCCATGCAAAACTCCAGCACTACACTTGGGGACTACTGTAAACAGTGAAATAACCAACACAAAGCACAAAAATGAGAAGAATGAGGCACTAAATAGATGACAGAAAGGGCACTGGTTTATAGTATGTGAGCTGAAGCAAATAGTCAGGGCATCACCCTGTTTGACCTCAGCTGGGAACGTGCACAAAAATCTTTGCTGCTTTGTGCATGTCTGTGAATGACAGTGAAAATGCCGAAAGAATTGATTTTGGGGTTACATATAAGTTTTAGTGAGTAGGAGAATTTACAAATATCAAATCTGTGAATAATGAGAATTGACTATACTTCAGAGAGTCATTGTGAGGATCTGTTGTGATGAAGTTCTAGAATCTACCTCATGTGTGGAGCCCCCCAAGATCTTTCCCTTGCCTGCTCTTCTGGACCTTTCTGCAGCTGCTCCCTGACACATACTCCATTCTGCAGCTGTCCATCCTGTTCTCTGGTCAGGTAATGATGTTTCATGCCTCTGTGCCATTGCACACACTTGCTTTCTGACTAAAATGTCCTTTTTATCCTTACAAAGGTAAGCTAGTCGTGTTCTCAAGGGATACCAATATATAGGAACCCTGGTCTTCCACACAATCTGGATATTTGGTTTAGAATAAAAGAGTTTTGTTTTTAAGATTTATTTTTTAAGGCACACTTAAGTCATGGAACAAACACATGATTTTTTGTTTGTGTGTTTTAGTTAAGGACCTGTTCCTTCTGTTTCTCTTAATTATCAGTCCCTGATTAATACTGCCAGTGTTGGGGCTTGGGAGGATATTCCTGCTCCATTTTTCCGGTCTGTTATACTCAAGATTTGGGGAACCCTCATTCTCATCCTGTGGATTCCAGCTTGGACCCCAGCTTTCATCACATGAGGCCCTTCAGAATGGTGAAGTTGGAAAAGGCATCACCAAAATAGCATCAGATGTGAAGGCAACCCCTTTATGTCTCAGAATGATAGCCAAGCCCTCAGCCCTGGATTGCCCCAGGTCAGGGCTGAAGTTCATGGAGATGTGAAACTAGAAACACAGTCACCATGTGCATCTGGATCCCAGGTAATTGCCTCTGAGCAGCTGGGCTAGATGTCCCTGCCAGCTGGATTTAGGCTTCCATCTCTTCTGCCTAACCCTTGGACATGCCCACTCTACTACCTTTACCTGGTTCTGGGGCTTGATTCTGTGTTTGATTCAACATCATTCTAGCCAACTAATTCAGCTGCTCTTGGCTTCTCCCACCAGCATGAACTGCCTTTCTGCCACCTCTTCTCCTAAGGATCTGATGATGCCATCCAACTTCAAGAAAAGGTGTTAAATAACAAAAGAATACTGAGTTGAGAGTTAAGCACACTTAGATTCTGGTCCTCTTTCCACCTCTCATTATCTGCATATTCTTGTGTAAGTTCTTTATTTTTCTATGCCCCCGTTTCCCCATCTGTTGAGTGAAAGGGTTGACTAAGTTGCTAAGGGCTTTTCAGCATTCACATTCTATGATGTTATGGGTCCTTGGAAGGGAGATGAGTGGGATGTACTTTATTTGTCCATAGGTGAATTAGCTCCAGGGCTAATGAAAAATCTGCTCTGTCATTATTTGGTTCAAAAGTTTATCCTATGGATACACATTTTCCTAGGCTTGGCGATAACGACCTGTGTACGTGCTTTTGACAAAAATGAAGATTAGGTAAAAGTACAAACAATATGGAGGATATATTATCTGGTTTTCAAAATAATCTCATATTCATTCATTCCTCATCTTTTGGAGGAGAAAAACCTTGCAGGGTATCAGAGAGAGCTTTACTATTCACTTTTCTAATACTGCTTGGTGGTTTAGAGATTGGCTCCAAAAGGAAACATAAACAACCAAATGCCCATGAATCAAGGAATGAGAATGTTCATGAATTTGAGCATTTATAATTTAAAATGAACAACATGACGATAATGATGAAGATAGTGGTAGTGATGATGAGAATGGTAATGGTGATATTTAGGATAGTGATGATAATGATGAGGATGGTGGTGATGGTGGGGGTGATGATGATAATGACAACAATAGCCAGCACATACACAGTATGTATATTATGTGCTAGGGCCTGTGCTAAGTCTATATACATACCATCTCATTTAATTCTCAGAGCCACATTGTTTTATCAAAGTTCACACTAATGAAGAAACAATGATAATACATAAACAACAAACTCAGACCTGCTTTGGGGATAATAGTAATGTTAGTAATAATAGTATCTTACATTTATTTCCAATTTAGAAGCCATTTCTCATTCATGATATCTTTTATGTTTTGACTGGCAAGAGATGGAAAGGATGTATCTCATGTTATAGATAAGGATATGGAGACTCAGAAAGGTAAAGTAGTAGACCAACAAACACTTAAGAAAGAAGTGATGAAGAGCACTTCAGGGGGATTGCATAGGGGATTTGAGAAGGACAATCTCACCATTGTGATTTGTGCAACAAAAAGAAAACAACGTGTTTTTTTACAACTTGTTTTCTTTGTGTTGTACACATAGTTACAATGGCCATATTACCCAAAGCAATATACAGATTTAATGCAATCCCCAGCATAATCCCAATATCATTTTTAAAAAAAGATATAGAACAAAACATCAGATTTGTATGGAATCCCCAAAGACTCCAAATAACCAAAGCAATGAGAAAAAACAACATGGCTGGAAGTGTCACACTCCCTAACTCCAAGTTATACTACAAAATGACAGTATCCAAAACAGCATGGTGTTGGATGAAATATAGGCACACAGAACAATAGAATAGAATTGAGAACCCAGAAATAAAAACATATACATGGGCAGATGTTTGCTGACAAAGGACCCAAAAAACATGCAGTGGAGAAAAGAAAGCCTCTTCAATAAGTGGTGCTGGGAAAATTGGAAAACCACATACAAAAAAATGAAACTTGACTGCTATCTGTCATTATGTAGCAAAATTAACTCAAAATTGATCAAAGACCTAAACATAATACCTGAAACAATAAATTGCACAGAAGAAAGCATTGGTACTAAACTGATGGACCTTGGATTTAGAGAGCATTTTATGGATTTGACCTCAAAGGCAAGGAAAGTAAAAGCAAAAATAAATGAATGGGGCTGTATCAAACTAAAAAGCTTCTGTATAGCAAAAGAAACCATCAACAAAACAAAGAGGCAACCAATCCAATGGGAGAAGGTATTTATAAACAACAGATCCGATAAGGGGCTAATATCCAAAATATATATAGAATCATACAACCCAACAACCAAAAGACAAACAATCCAATTAAAAAATGAGCAGAAGACCTGAACAGACACTTCTCCTAAGCAGACATACAAACAGCCAACAGATTTATGAAAAGATTCTTAATTTCACTAGCTATTAGGAAAATGCAAATCACAACCACAATGAGATATCATCTCACAGCTGTTAGAATGGCTATCAACAAGACAAGGAACAACACATGTTGGAGAAGCTGTGAAGTTAAAAGAGCCCTCATACACTGCTGGTGGGAATGTAAACTGGTACAGCCCCTATAGAAAGCAGTATGGAGGTTTTTCAAAAAATTAAAAATAGAATTACCATGTGACCCAGCAATCCCTCTTTTGGATATCTACTCCCAAAAATCTGACAACATTTATCTGTTAGCAGCATTATTTATGGTGGCCAAGATATGAAAACAACCAAAGTGTCCTTTGATAGATGATTGGATAAAGAAAATACGATTTGTATGTACAATGGAATATAACTTAGCCATAAGAAAAGATGAAATGCTACCATTTGTGACAACATGGGTGGATCTTGAGATTATCGTGCTAAGCGAAATAAGTCAGATGGAAAACATTGAGAACTATATGATTTCACTTATATGTGGAATATAAAATTGAAAAAAAAATGAACAAGACAAACAAAATCTCATGATACATACAATGATTTAGTCGTTACCAGAGAATGGTGGTGGTGGTGGTGGTGGTAGAAGAGATAAAAGGGGTAAAATTGTGACCAAAGGAGAATTGACTTTGGGTAGTGAACACACAATGCGGTATATAGATGATGTATTATAGAATTGTGTACTTGAAACCTATATAATGTTACTAACCAATGTCACCCCAGTAAATTTAATAAACAACAATAAGTATAAATAAAAATTAAAAGAATAAAGTGTTTACTCTTACATTGCAAAAACATTTGCTTGATTGCATGACCTTTGGCTATGTTGAAACCTGATTTGGAAATATTCTAAAAAGTTCCCAAATTCTTTAAAAATAGGGTGGTTCCCTTTCTCTCCATAACCCTCAGTTGATTGTTTTTCGGTCCTGGTGAGACTACTCCTGCCTGCCCAAAGCTCATTCCTTGGGTTAGCCGAGTGGGGTCGCTTGCTATATTATTGTAACTACTGCTACTCTCTGTCCCTCAGTAATTAATGGCTGCTTTTTCTGTTGAGTCTTGGAAATCACCTTTGAAATTCTAGGCATGCTTGCTTAACCTCCAGTTTGTGTTACTTCAGGTATGCCCAACCCTTAACCCAGGTGCTGTGTGGAATGGGGTGAGGGGTAGTGGAATGGAGTTTGGGACTGGGGCCCTTCTCCTCTCCACTCTACTTTCATTCCTGTCAAGGTCAACCAAAGGGCTCAACAAGAATAAAAGATGATCTCAGTGTACTCGCTTCCTGTTTCTACATGCAAGAATTTTATCAACTGAGTCTTTTAATCTTTCTTCACATTTCTGCTTTGTCTCAGCTTGGTACCTTGTGCCCTTCTGAGTAACTTTTTATTTCATCTTCTAGGTCATTCATAAGGATGTTAATCATTTAGAGGGATGGGAGCTTTCCCTACCTGGAGAATACTATTTCCAGAACTCATTTAAAGTCTCTTTGATTTGTCCAAGAACTAAGAAAATAAAATCTAGACTAAGTGGGAAAATATTCTGTGTGAATAGCATATTTATAAGCTCTGGGTGTTATATCAAAATCCCCACATTTATGGAGAGGATTGCTGGCTGCTCCCCTTTGGTTGCCTATATAGTATGTTTTAAAGTTCGCTAGAACAAGCTTCCTGCCTCTAAGTATATATTGCCTTGGATTTTGCCATGCAGATATAAAGCTTAATGTTAAATATCACCCTCTAATGTTTGTATAAATAGGGGTGAGAACTTCTTAAAATCAGAGTATTTCTAAGGTAGTTTACTGTTAGAATTGTGTTTGATTGGGGTAACAGAGTCTGGACTGAGTTTTACCAGGTATAGAAGATGCTGTTAGTATTCCACCCATGCCTGTCTATGGGTTCTTGCTGCTTCTCCAGATATCCCCAGTTTGGTCCTAGGGCCTTCTCAGGCTGCAGGAGCACCTGTGGCTGTGCACAGGGCATACCAGTGAGCTAGATTATTAATGCCCTTCAGAAGCAGACCTCTCCCAAGGATGGAGGGGATTTCATGGACACCTACCCCAGCCTCCCTTCTCCTTGGTGGGATAATTTGGTATAGGTTCTACAGTCTCCCAGACTTCCCCATTAGGACTAAGCTCAAGTTTCCCACTGTGGTAACTGGCTTGATGACATACCATTCTTGGCTTTCTTCCCTTCCCTGTGTCACTTCCCATCTGCCTGTTCATGTTTCCTGGGATTACTTTCCAAATACACTACAATTGAATTCTCACCTCAAGACTGCTTCTGGGGAAATCCAAGCCTATACACAAGGTAACAGCAGGTAGGCACAATCCACGAGACCCGAAGGGCCCAGGCTACTTCTTCCAGGTCTACCACTCGAGTCTGTGATTGTCAGTGTCATGGTAGCAACAGTCTTGTTGCCCCTACAGGCATTAGATCTGTATTTTAGGGAGGAAAAAGGAGAAACAACCAGAAACCAAGAGAGAGAGGCCCACACCTCCTCTACCAGATGTTTTGCCATTTTAAACAGAAAGGATGCCTTTTCCAGAAAGTTTTGCCTACGTCTCTTAGAATTATGTCAACTGCCCTCCCCCACCCACTCCCACTACACTGGAGAGTAAGCAAATTATCCCACCAAGCAAAATGAGGTCTCTCATTGTAAAATGAAAGGAGATTGGATACTGGGTGTAAGCAAGTACCAGTATTTGTTGCAGAAGTTAATGCCTTATTATGTATTACTGACACCTGAGTGTGGCACAGGTAGATTAGATTTATGCTTCTCAAAGGATCTGCCTAGCAGTGTTGGCATTACCTCAGGGCTGGCTCACCCAGACCTACTGAATCAGAATCTGCTTTTTTATTTTATTTTATTTTTTTAAATTCAGAATCTGCTTTTATTTATTTATTTATTTTTTAATTCATCTTTATTGTTAGACTTATTGGGGTGACATCTGTTAGCAAGGATTACATAGGTTTCAGGCATACAATTCCACAGTGCATTGTCAACTTGATGCATAAGACCCTACTCCCTACCTCTCCACTACCCCAGCAAATAATTTGTATGTATAGTCAAGTTTGATGCACGTTAATCTTAAATCACTTTCTTTTATGTCAAGATGAGCAAGGAAATCCCTTGCTCTTGGTATTCTTCCCTTGGCCTTGCCCAGTGTCTTGTCAGTGATAGTTTCTACTGAATGGCTGAATGAATCATGCCAACACAGGTGGGGGGAGAAGTTTCCTCCCTGGTTGCTCACAATCAAAGTAATTCTCTCCCCTTTGGACAACTCCTGTTCTCCTCAACACCCTTTGCATCTCTTTTCTGTATCATAGCCAATTTTTGAACATTTCATTGTTCCTATGGACCAAAAAGTCTAGGGTCTTACTCACCTTCTGCATCATTCTCACCCCATCCACTCCCAGCAACCAGCTGGGTGCTAGGTTAAATTGAGCTGAACTAAACCTTCTTCCACACCTATTTCTACCGTTGTTTTTTCATTGCTTTGATTTAATTTTTATGTTTCTTCCCTTAAAATAAAGCAACTTCCACAACTAACAAGGTAGTGTTTTCCTGGACTTTCCTAATATTGTTTTAACATGGCTGGGGTATTTGAGAGAATAGCAAAGTGTAGTGCAGAGATTTTGGACTTTTTTGGCAGCTGGATTTTTTTCTGCAAATATAGAAACACAGTGTGTGCTCAGATTTGAGATAAGCTGTTGTGCTTTAATGAAGCAGTGTGGGGGCCTGGACCCTTAGCCATGGGCCTCCCCAGCAGAGCCTTTCCCAACCCCATAGTCCTTAAATGTTTTCTGCTATAGTTCACTTGCATGAGGCAAAAGACTCCATTATCACCTATTTCCTCTTTCAGTGATGGATAGGAATTGGTGAAGATAAAAAAAGAATTGGAGAAAAACAAAGTTAACAAATTGTGGTAATCTTGTTGCTAGTAAGAATTACATAGTGCGTATTATTCACTTTGTAAAAGGAGAGTGAGTGTATACAAGTCTATAAATGCTAAAACAGTGCCCTGTGATCTTAAAACAACCCAGTGATTTTATTACACTTTCTTTGACAAAAGGATCAAGTTATTTCAATGGCACAAATTCACAGGCAACACATTATAGATGAAGTATCCTTACAAAAGCAAATTAGCACACATATAGATAATTAATATTAAACTTTAATTATTAGAAAAATCATTGGCCTGGAATACTGTTAATGCAACTATAAATTTTTGTACACTGTAAGGTAAACCAACTAACTGATAATACTCTAAATTGATAATAATGAAGCTAAATTAACAGCAATTTATATATAAAAAATAAAAAATAGCAGCTCTTGATAACCTCATCAGCTCAAAATAGTTGTAGTGATCTTGTTGCTGGTAAGAAATCATATGGAATATTATTTACATTGTGAGTGCAATTCACAATAACATTGAAGACCTGCTTATAAAAAAGCCAACTTTTTCAAAATTCTTGGAGTACAATTACTTATAAGAAATTGGGTGCACAGTAAGCAGGAGCTGGGAAATGTGACCAGGCTTTGAAAAGTATCCTTACATTTTAGTGGATACTGAATTTAACTCCTCTGCAAACTCTAATAATGAGCTATTTTTAGTTTATGAGTGCCAACATTTAATAACCTCGGTAACTCAATTTAAGTTGTTACTAAGTAGCCCACAGGCCCATGTCATGATTAAAGCCTACAGAACAGCTCGTCATTTCCTTGAAAAAAGGGAGACCTCTTGCATTCACGAGGCTTTGAAAATCACTGCTGTAAAGAAGCTGGGGAGACTGGCTAGAAGAATGCTTTGCTTCCTTCAGAGGAGCCTCCTTCATTATGTCCTGCTGCTGGAGATAGAAGCTAAACTCACCAGATGAGCTCCCTTGATGGGCCAGGCACACATTCGTGTTCCTGCAAACTTGCTTTGATGTGGTGTGACTTGTAGGAAAGTACCTGGCTGTAGTGCTGGGGGTTCATTAGCAGAGTCCTCGAAGGCCCCGGGAGGCATGTCAGTGGGACAGCTTCTGACTGAGGGTTCCTTAATGGGCTGAGCTACTTTACTCTTTTGCTTAAAAACCAATTTAAAAGCAGTTCAGCAGTTCTACTGCTTCTTGCTAGCCTTTACTCTAACCACAGGAGCTGCCTGTGGGTCTCCTCAGTGTTTGCAGGCCACTTTCCCAAGTGGCTCTGACTCTGAGCATGTGAGCAGTAGATAGTTTAGAAACATGGTTACTTCTCTCCAGAGATGCTTGTCCTTACCTGTGGCCCTAACTCAGGCAGGCTGAAGGTTAGACCTGTTCAGCATCAGCAGGCATGGAGAAAGGAGGAAGCAGGAAGAGAGCCAAGATGAATACAGGGCAGCCAACCTTCTACAAAAATGGGAGCCAGCAGATTCGTGATGGGGCAACCAGTGGACACATCCCATGCTGTCTTGGCTCCTGTTAGTCTTAGTATCTGAGGCATTTCAGAGCAAGCATGGGGTTCTCAGACATCGTGGAAATAGAGACAGACTTGCTTCAATGGTGTGGAGTTACATAGCCAACCTTGCACACATGCTCTCTACAGCCAGAAAGATCTTTTCATAGGCTCTCACAGCCCATTCCAGTTAAGGGTGATTTCTCTAAAGAAGGTACCAAGTTACCTCATCTGGTTCTGAGTTCAATAGACATGTCTTGCCTACTTCCTTCAGAATGTCCATTAGAATCTATTCAGAGGTGATTTGCATAAATTCTTGAGAACCCTTGGAGATTCTGGGTCAAAATAGTTTAGAAATAATGTTGTTTCTTCTAGGGTGGTCAGAGCACACTGAAATAGTGCTAGGGACAGCCTGGTGATTTAACTTGGACCTGAAAGAGTTAAGAAGGAGGATTGGACCTTGTAGGCCCTGGGGGGAATTTCATCAGCTCTTATTAACAGTAATGGAACAATAAGGCAGTGCTTCTCTTCAGATGTTGGTTTGCAGGTCTCTACAGCCCGGGATTCTAAAGTTTTAAGCAACCATCCCAGGCTCCTCTTATGTTCATTGGGAAACATTGCTGTGAAGTTTGATTTTGCAGTCTATACAGGGGTGGCATTAGGTGGTTTGGGGTCAGGATAGAAAGTATATCTGAAATGACTCTGAGGGCAGGGCTGAGATATGCTTTGTGAGTCAGAGACAGGTAAGGACTTAGCAGGCTCAGGGGTCAGAGAGAGACAGAGTTCAGGTGGATCAATGATATGTGAATAGGTTTGAGTTTGAAGATTTTTCAGGCACAGTATCCTTTCTTTTAATGTTCCTTGAAAATTAGTCAGGCCCCTTAGCACTCTAAACTGAAATTTGTGTAGTGCCTCCTTGTTGTTAATCCCCTTTAGAGAAAAATGTTTTAAAATATCTTATCCTGACCCTCAGGCCAGGGTTTATCACCTGATTCTAGACAACAAACTCATTCCTCCAGTTTGAGTTTGGCAGGTGCAAACTCAAACATTGTCTGGCAGGTGCAAGATGGAGGCTGCAGTGATTGATTGGGGGATCTGAAATTTTGATGGGAACATGGAGTTTGGAAATGTAAGAGTTGTAATTCAACAAAAAGGAGGTATTTCTCAGGGCAAATTCCAGCATCAGGCTTAATGGTGAGATAGATTCATTCCTATAATGTCAGGAACACACAAAGCTCTACACGACACTCACTGTGATTTACTTTTGTTTTTAGATGAGCCAGCTAATAAAATTTGGTAAGAGAAGAAAAATCAGAGAGAATGAAACCAAATTATTGTTTGCAAGTGATATAGTTGTACTCTTGAAAAATCCAACAGAATCAAGTGAAAAACTATTGTAAGCAATAAATGTATCTGGTTAAGAAGGCTGGACACAAAATGAATATAGAAAAACCAATAGCATCCCAACATATAACACCAGTCAGAAACTATGCTAGAAAGAAGAAAAAATCCCATTTATAATAGGAAAAGGAACAATAGGAATAAATGTTACAAGGAATATATAAGAACTATACCAAGGAAAATTTAAATGGTACTAAGAACATAGTTTAAAAAAAAAAAGACCTATGTTCTTGGATAGAAAGACTCAACATTATAAGGATGCAGATCTCCCTATATTAATTGTTAATTTTAAGTGATCTCAGTAAATAAAATAACAACTTTTTTCTTCACTTATGGGTTTATATTATTTATTTATTTAATTTATTTATTTAATTTGTTGGGGTGACATTGATTAGCAAGATTATATAGGTTTCAAGTGTACAAATCTATAATGCATGATGTGTGTGGTGCATTGTGTGCTCACCACCCAGAGTTAGTTCTCCTTCTGTCACCATGTATTTGGCTCCCCCTCCTCCATTATCCACCTTCCCCCTTACCCTCTGGAAACCACTAAATTTTTATCTGTGTCCATGAGTTTTAACAGGACTTTTTAAAATAAGTTGAGTCAGTTCCAAAATTCAAATGGCAAAATAAAGGAGTGAAGATAAGTAAATTCTATAAAGGAAGAATAATTGGGAGGAGAGGAACAGTTATCTACCTGTTATACTTCTGGGGAGGGAAGACAGATGGATCCGTGAATGAGAAAGAGATCCAAATACAGGCAAGAAATTATTTTAAAATAAGGCTGGCATTTCTTATCAGTGGGGAAGAGATATCTTAATGAAATAAATACTGAGTTTATTCAGTGAATCACATATAGCAAGGAAATAAAAAATAAAGTTGGATTCTAATCTAATTTTTCACCAAAGAATCCAAATACATTAAAAGGATTAAAACTTAGAAGCTCATAAAATACTAGAAGAAAATATGAAATAAATTTTAAAATACTGTGTGGGTGGGGTGGGGGAGTTTATAACCCAGAAGCTATAAATGAGATTATTAATTTGATAGTTGCAAAATTTATTTTAGAGGGTAAGGTAAAATAATCAAAAAGAAAAAGACAGAAATCAGCTAATTTTCTCAATATGTAAAGAAATTCTATTAGTCAATAAAGATCAAAAGATAAGTGGGCAAAGCACATGAAGAGAGGCCTTCCAGAAAAGATACAATTGACTTTTCAAAATAGGAAAATATACTCAATCTACTCTTAATGGAAGAAATGGAATCTAAAACTACAGTAAGCTACCATGTTTCTAACTATCGGATATTAAGTTTGATAGCATCCTGTGATGGTGAAGCTGTGAGGAAGCAATCACTCTTGACTTTATATGACTTTATACTCTTAAAAATCACTGAGGACCCCATCAAGGATTGTCTTAGGAAATTCTATAAAACCTAAGAATATACAACCCATGTTCCATTAGCTGTTGAAGTGATGATATCATAACATGTTATGCAGCTTCTGGAAAACTTCATTGTACACTTAAGAGAGAATAAAAATGAAACAAGTAAATAATGCCCTTGGTATTATTGTAAGAATAATAATTTGACCTTATGGACTCTCTGAAAGGGTCTTGAGGATCCCTGGAGGCTGTGGACCACACTTTGAGAATCACTGGTCTACACATTTGTGATTGTATATGTGTAGAAGAGTTCTGCATGTATACCCCAGAATGGGTAACAATTATTAATGCCTCTGGAGAAAGAAACTGGGAAGACTACGGGACTCAAGTGGGAGATACACTTTAACTGAACAGCCTTTTGTAATTTTTCAATTCTATGCATGTATTAGTGGTTACATTTTTTACAAAGAAACTTAAGGATCTAAAGAAATGAAATGCAGATGTATGAGCTATAGAATTAATCAGAGTCATGGACAAAATGGTTGTACATGAATTTTTGTCACAGAATTATTTATAATGGCAAAGACTTGAAAACAACCCACATATCCAAAAATAGAGACTGGTTAAGCAAATCATGGTACATCTATACATTGAATTTCTATGCAGCCATTAAAAATCATAAATCCCTAGAATGTCTTGTGATATGGGAAAACACTAACTAATGTTGAGTTAAAAAATATAGCAGGATATTTTTTTTTAAAACATATATTGGAAGATACATGTTTATCTAATTTAAAACAATATTGGAAGAAAATAGAGCAAAATTGTGAGGCATCGTTTTGGAGTGGTGAGATTATGGGGTTTTTAAACTTTGTTTAAATATATTTTTGAATTTTTCAAAATTTCTATAATTAATATTTGTCACTTTTATAATCATAAAGAAAATGCTATAAAGGAAAAAAAAATGGACAAGATTTATTCCCACAGCTGTGACGGGTGTGTAGCTTCTGTTGCAGGTACCGATAGAACAGTGAAGTGTTTTTGAGGGACATCCTGCCTCTGGCTGCTGAGGTGGAGGGGCTGTGGCCTGTAGGGATGAACCCTACCTTGGGGATGTTTGGGCATAGGTAGCACCAGCTGTGGTGGATTGGCCTGCAGTGGCATGGCTTGACTAGGGAAGCAGGTAAAAGGGAAATAGAGGATCTAGTGAATTGGAAGGAGGGGTGGTGTATTTATAATCGATTACAAAAACTTAACCCAGAAGTTAGCAACCTATAATAACAATAAACATTATTGTCTCACATGTTATATGAGTAAAGAATTTGACTAAGCCAAGTGGTTTTGGCTCAGGGTCTTTTATTGGGTTATAGTCAAGATGTCACTTGAGGCTACAGGCATCTAAAGGCTTGACTGGGGCTGGAGGATTCACTTCCAAGGTGACTTATTCACATGCCTGACAAATTAGGGCTGGCTATGGGCAGGAATCATTTGTTCCTTGCCATATGAACTTCCCCATAGGGCTTGTCAAGCAGCTGGCTTCCCCCAGAGTAGATGATCCAAGAAATCTATAATGTCTTTTATGACCATACTCAGAAGCCATATACTATCATTTCCACATATTCTATTGGTGACACTGGTCAGCTCTATTCAGTGTGGGAGGGCAATGCACAAGGGTGCAAATATAAGGAGATAGGGCCATCTTTGAGGCTGGTTACCACTGGTGGACACTTACTGTTCCAAATAATAGACAAGACTCCAGACCTTGACTGGTGTCCAGTGGCCAGGCATCCTGGACTGGTGGTAGGCTTGATAGTCTGTTTTGCAGAGTGTGGACTCACTATTTGGGCCATACTGGGAGCCACAGGCAGGGTTTGTGACTTGAAAAGAAGAAGGAGGTATACATGAGGCTCTTCCCTTTTGACACTAGATGTCTCTCCCTGGTTATAGGACTGCTGTCATGTACCGAGGACCTAAGTATTGGTCACTGGTCTTATAACTTTGCATCCTGGATGCTTTGCTCAACATGATGTAACTTTATTTCTCATAAATCCTTGAAATATCTGCAAAATATGAACATCACAGCATCCAAATTGCTTCCTATGTGGAAACCTGCTGTACACAGAGATCATATCAGATTACATGTCCTGATCTGTGGTTTTGAAAATATGGTCCTTGTGGACCTAGGTTTCCCTGGTGGTGACCAGAGCATGCAAACTTATTTTATGCAATATTGTTATATAATAATAGGAATAATGAAGGCAAAGATTTGAAGAAAACCTAAATTTCATCAGTAGGAACTGGTTGAATACATATGAAACAACCATAAAATATCTGGCCAGGTTTACTTGGGTACTCAGTCCACAGTCAGCAAGTTGAAAGCAGAGGACTCTGGGCTTGGTCTTAATGGGATAAACTAAGCCAGTCTTGGGTAGCAGGGTGAAGCAGTGCTAGAGTCAGATACTCCTGAGCTTAGAGAACAGTGTCTATATGCAGGGAGTTATTGCCAGGAAGAACCAGTGAGAGGGAGAGGGCAAGTTCCCAGCTTGTCTTAGTTTGATTTGCCAAGAGCAAAATCTATCTGAAATTTACCTAAAAAATGAGGTGTTCATTTTAAGGCCACAGATCTGATGGAAACCATTGGTTTTCAGGAAAAGGGGGCATTCTAGTACCTCCCTATTAACATGACTCAGATGTAAGTTCTACACAGTCTCTTTGCTTTCTAGCTCAAACTTTGGAGAAGGAAGCTGATGAGCTCCACCTAGCTTGGGGAATTGGCCTCTCCAGAGTCAAATGTTCATATCTGGTCTAATCAGACATGGCCATGGCCTGGGTCTCATGGTAATTAGTGATGCTCTCTGTTAGCTGTAAGCCTAATCAGAAGAAGTGCGACAAAGAAGAAAGATGGGCATCTCTAGATCACATACCTGAGAGGACTGGGAACTAGTAGATATGCACCTGGGCCCACAAGGGATTGGCCTCAGGGAAGCCAGTCGGTGGAGAGCAGACTTCAGAGAAAAGGTATTGCCTAGAGGGAGGGTCCTGTAAGAACAAGGCTGAGCCTAAATTTTTAAGAAATTAGGGATAAGGTGTGACTTGGTCACAGGGTTAAGACAAAAATAGAAGTTATTTGAAATAGGATTTAAAGTAAGAGGATGCTTAGCATGAGAGTCAACTGATGCTGACTGAGTCTTCTAATACTCATTCTTCCTAAGTAGAACCAAGACTGGTCTCTGAACTGAACGGGGCTTAGTCAAAGGGATTCAGTCAGCTCTGAGTTTGGATAAGAATGAAAGGTAGGGATAGAGGACCAGGCAGGACAACACAGATGTGAAATGATGGATCAGATAGGACTGGCTAGTGGGAACTGTTATTTTGATCATTAAAACAATTGGAGCAAATCAATTAGATATAATCCACTGTTCAGAAATTGACTTGCCTATGGTCTATCTGATCTATTACATAGATATGACTAGACTCTAAGATACCAAAGCCTTCTTTTTGGTGCCACTAAAAGTCACAGACCAGCATATTAACCTGTGTTGGCTGAAAGTCAGAAAGAACTAAATGAAATAGATACTGTGCTTTGGAGCACTTTCGAAGGCCTTTCAAGAAGACTATATTGATAAACAAATCACCCCAAAAGTTTTGCTTCCATTTTTCTCATCCAAAAGGAATATTAAAAAGTTAGGAATATTAGGATAGCAGCAGGTAATAAGACCAGTGTATGCTAGTTACAGTAATAGCTCATTCCCTCTTTTCCTAATGTACTGTGCTTCGGCAAACACAGGGATTGCTGTGAACTACATAGTGGTGAACTGTTTACTTTGATCTCTTTTGTTGTTTCTCCTCTCTTCAGTAAGTGTGAGACTCTTTATAGTTTCTGGGAGAGAGCTGTCACTGTGTGGTGTTTGAGAAGGGCTTTTTCTGTGGCTGTGTGTTTTCTCATATCACGCTTTGGGGGAATGACAGTAGGCTGAGCTCTTTCATTCTTCTCATGATGATACATGCACTGAAAGACTGTGCTATCTGATGGTTGGCTGTGGATCCCAGGGGCATTAAGGTCATTTTCTTCTGGGTAACTCTAGTCTTCTGCATTTCTCCTCGCTTAAGTAATCTAATGTAACACTTGGAGATTTTCTGCTTCTTTGGGAGTCAATATAGCTATTTGCTAGATATTTTTGACTGTCTACCTTGTGGGCCTTCTATGAAAGGTTAGGACCATATGAGTATTTCTAGGCAGAGTTGTGAGTGGAAATAGCATGTGCCATTTCCAGGTTGGAGTAGTTAGTTGTTGGCGCACGACCTTCCAAGTTTGCAATAGTGGCTGCTCCATCAGCGTGGATCTCTAAATGATTATGATAGAGTCCTCTGCTCACTTGAATGTGGATATAGACTATGAGAAGAAGATAGTTCGTTGTTGCTAAATTACTGAGATTTGGGTTTTTTGTTGTTGTTGTTGTTTGTTATTACAACATAGCCTAGCTTTCCTGACTGATACATTTTCTTTATAATATAGAATAATAATTAAATCCTATTATTATAGGAGTCAAATTCTATTATTATTTATTATACAAACCATTAAAAGCCATTTGTAAAAAGAAAAATAATTATCCACAATTCTGTCATCCCAGTAAATCTGTTTTTCAATATTTTTCTCCAGGTATTTATATTTATAATTTTTGCTTAAGTGTAGCCTAGGCATGAATTCAATTTTGTATCCTGAATTATTTCATTTAATTTTATCAAGCTTTATGAAGGTAGGAGCCTTAACTGTTTTATTCACCATAGTATCTCTCCTTGGCACCTCATGCAAAGCCAAGCACACAGTAAGCACCTAATAAATGATAGCTGAATTATTACTTTGTTCTTAGCATGATGATTATTAGAAGATATCTTATGCATGGCTAGTTGGAAATTGCAGGCTACAGATTCAGAGCTCAGTTTTGTCTACTAACAGAGACATATTTTTAAAAAGAAGTCTTGGTTGTGTTTTCCCTCTGTCCAACATTAGATCCAGGATATGTTCCTGGTTCCCATGGAAGTTCAGTCTCCTTCTAGTACCCTTCATAGGTACTCTAGTCTCCAGTTGTGGATGAGACCTATTGGCCACTTGGAGATTCTCACACAGAATTCCAGAGTGGACGTGTGTCTTAAAGCCTATACCTGGTCTTTCTCCTAATTTGACACATGAGCTCAGAGAAATCAAGGTCTTAAAGCCTCTGAGAGGCAGGGTTGTGGTTAGAATCCAGTTTCCTAAACACAAATCCACAGTTCATTTGAATGTTTTTCTGAGTCCCAGTTCCTGCTCTTGGCTCAGCGCAAGCTACTCAGGGTGCAGGTTTCCAAGTGTCTTAGCAGTGCCTCCTAAGGTCTGGCTTCAGCTTACCCTACTGATTTTTCTCTTGCCGTGTTTTCCTTTCTTTTTCTGTTTCCTCTGTTCCTCCTTTCTTCCCCTTGCCTCCTCCTTCCGCCCCCCTCCTTCTTCTTGACCCATTGAATGCTTGACTTAACTAACCTGTAGGTCTGTCAGGTTTTGAAGTTGTGGGGTGTGTTTTGCCTTCAGTCATGCTATTTGGATTTGAAATGATGTTTTTATTTTTGCTTTCCTTGTGGAGAATTCTAATGCCTCCTTAATGGAGTTGTCCACTTCTCCATTTCCAGAAATTGGGATTTTCCTGAGGAGGATCCTGGTGCTATCAGTGTCCAACTTGGCCTTTCCTCTCTTGGTACATTGTCTACTCACTTCTCTCCCTCCCCATCTTAACTGTCCAAGCTATTGGCAAGGTGACCCAGAGCAGCCAACCTCATTAACTGTGTGCTCAGGACTCCCACTATCTCCTCTCCTGACGCTCCCACCTTCTATATCTCCCTGTGAGTTGGGTTTTAGTTTCTTCCTCTGTTCATCTCTGTCTACCTCAATCTGTCTCACCCTATTTTCTCTCTTGCAAGGTTGCCCAGGATTTGAGAGCACAAAATTCTTAGTCAGATATTCAGGTTCAAATAAGTTAATAGACCTTGTTACCTCTGTAGTCTCGTTGGGAGGTTACCCTCTGTGAGCTTCCATTTGTGATCTGTAAAATAGAGATATCATTACTTCCTCTCATAGTGTTACTGTGACTATTAAGTGAGATAATGCATGATAATTATTTTGAAATATGTTGACCCATAGTAAGTGTGTCAGGCATGTTAGCTATCACTTCTGCTCACACTTTCATTCTTTCTGTCTCTATTCCTCCCACTTGCTCGTACCTGTGCTTTCTCATCTCCCATCCTCTAGATGGCATTGCTATAGGATAGAACTGTCAAAATTATAGCTATCTGCATAGGAAAAGGCTAATTTGTACCAGCAGGGTGTGTAAATGTTGGAGGAAAGGAATCACTGGTTTGAATTCCAACTCTGTTATTTACTTGCTGTTTGACCTTGGGCAAATCATTTTGCCTTTCTGAGCCTTAACTATTTTGTCTCTGTAATGGAAATAATAATATATAGGGTCCGGCAGAAGTAATGTCTTTTTTTATGAGCTGATAATTTATACCAAATCTTTTATTACAAAATCATAAGCATGTAATTCTGTAACATAACAATATTTTAACTACTTTAAAAAGGGTGTTACTTCTGCTGGACCTTGTGCATCTTCTTCCAAATGGCTGAGACACACACACACACACACACACACACACACACACACACCTCTATAGATGCATATGTATAGTGGCTGATAGACTCTATTAATGTTCATTTCTGCTTCCTTTTGAAAATTAGCAAAAAGAGAATATTTTTGAGATTTGGTGTGATTTAATCTACAATAAGAAGCACATGTCCTTCTTTGGGGGAGATTTGAGAGAATTTAGAAAAGCATGAGAATTAATCGAGGGCCCTATGTTTATTAGATGCAAAGTTAATGAATGGTCCAGGTTGTTTTCTGGCAGAATGTTAAACCTTGGCTCATCTGAAGTTTCAAGTCTCTGCAGCCCTCTAGTGGTCAGTGATTGCAGCAGGCGATCCATAGTTACTGACAATTTACTGGAGTCAATTTGACTTTGGACAAGAATTGTATAGAAAATAAGGGATGGAGTGGGGATTGAAAGGGCCTAGATTTTATTCTTAACATTTCATATAGCAAACTGTTCTTCCATCAATATGCATGCCAGTGAAATCTGATGAAAATCCAAATATATGATGGCTGTCTGGAAAGTATCCAGCCATGTGATATGAAAAGTAGAGGCATTTATGGCTGGTCAGCTCTTGTATATGCTCACATACTAGGGAAGTATCAACTTCCATACCCTTTCCTTTCTCTTCTCTTTCTCTCTCTCCTTCTCTGCCTTCCTTCACCTAGCTAGGAGAATCACTTCTTCTCCTTGAGTCAGATTATTCCTTGCTCTTAGTAAAGTCAGTGTACCCAGTTTGAGTTTCAGGGAGTGTCTGGTTGCCTGTCACATTAAGAGAGTTGCCAAACATAAAACCAAAAGAAAATCATTCTGAGAATCAATATTTTTCTGTTATTAGGTCTTTCAGTTGCCAAAGGCAATATGATGATGCTCAAAAGAGCTCAGCCTGGGAGCTCAGGGCCTCTGCTTGGCCACCACCTCCTGTGGAGTCAGTGCATAAATTTAGGGCAGGCTCAGTGAGGGAGCTTCAACTCCACTCTGTGCTCTAACTCTATGATGAGGAAGTTCCTCTGCTACCTGCCAGAAGGAACAGAGGGATTTGTATGAACCAAAGATTGCAGTGTTGTTTCCAGTTCTAGTGAAACACTTGTTATAATCATAGCCGTTATCTGAGTTCCATGTTGACAGCTGGGAGAGAGATGAAGGGAAAGAGAGACCAGAGGTGCAGTTCTACTTTACATGTAAATTAAAAAAGACCTGTGGTTCAGAACTCTCACTTCCAAGGTTGTGAGCAAGAGTGTGGGATCATGATTCCTTCCAGCTGTCACCCTTAGGTCTTCTTGGCCTGTTACTCATAGAGAGGTACAGCAGAGCAGTGGTTAAGAGCCCATGAGTAAAGGCTTGGGAGGCACATATGAGTATATGACCCAAGGAAAATCAGTTAAGATCTCTGTGACTCAATTTCCTAGTAAAACTAGGATTTAAAATATTTACCTTGGGGAGACTAAGTAAGCACTCTTCCGAGAAAACGCCGGGGGACTGGCAGGTCTGAAACGTATTTGTTGTAGCTGAAAAATTGGGAATCGCTGCCAACTTTCCCTGTGTTGATGGTGGGACCGCAGGGTTCCCAGGAATGCGTTCGAATAATGGAAGGATCAGAGAAGAGTCGGTTTTAGGGCCCTAATCCAGGTTGTCCTCGAATTTGGCAATGTCGCGCTGCCCCTCCTCCCTCTCCTCTCTAACCATCGCCTTCGGTTTTATTCCAGAGCCGGATTTTCTGAAGTCGGTCCCGTTTAATCTCTTAAACACATAATTAGGGAGAGTGCTTGATTGCAAAGGCCTCTTCCAGTCCTTCCATTTATTTAAAACACTCTCTAGTTCACACAGGAGAGAAATGGGGCAGAGAATCTGGAGGAGGAAAAGGAAAGAGAGGGGAGAGGAATGGAGGGCGGGAGGGGCGGATCTGCTTTTATCAATGAATGCCGAGGCCTCTGCAGATTTGCATAGGAGCCAGCATCGCGGTGCTGTTGGTTGGCGGATGTAAGCGGGGAGGGGCGGGTCTGCGTGAGTCTGGCAGCGGCGGGGAGTTGGCGTTCAAGCCCCGCCCCCGCCGCGTCCCCGCCCCCTCCTGGCGCGAGCTCGCGGCTCCGCCAGCTGCAAGTGGCGGGCGTCCGGGCAGATGCGATCCAGGAGGCTCCGGGGTAGCAGGAGCAATAGCAGCTGGGCACCTCCCGTCGCCGCTATCCGGAGGGTCGCGGGGCACTGAGGCGCGTTCCGGGCGCCCTCCGGCCAACCACCCGAAGCCACGGGGTCTGCCGATGCTACGGTGAGGAGGGGGCAGCAAGATATTCGTCTTTCCTGCCCTGAATGCTTTCACTCGGCTGCTGCCGCCGGGGCCGCTTTGGTGCCTAAGAACTCTGAGGAGACAAAACGCGAGAGGAGAGCAAGGATGCTGCAAACTTGCGCGGCGGTTGCCTGAGCCTCCGTTTCATAGCACGGGGACTCCATTTAAGCCCAGAAGTTTAGCAAGCATTGCAATACGAAGACTTCCCACTGCTAAGGGTCGCAGGAGGGTGAGCGAGAAAGCAGCCCCTGCTCTCGGTTGCCACTTCTTCTTTTCCTCGAAAGAGGGGCGAGAAGCTCAGAGGAGCCGAAAGGAGTGCAGCAGGCGGCTAGGACAGCAAACAGCTCGGAGCCACCATTCCCAACTGGAAAGTTGTGGAGCATTGGAGGCCTCCCCGGAGCGGACAGACCACAGCCCAGGACGCAGTGGGCAGGAGACGACGATAATCAATTGCCATTTCCCTTCAACCATAGTAGTTTCTCTCTTTTAGGAGCTCAGCGAGCTACAGACCGGAGCGCGACACTCGACGCAGCGCACGACAGACACAGGGTCCCATCTGCTGAACCCTTGCAGTGCGCTTCAGGGTCCCTTGATATCCCTGAGCTTCCAGCCTGGTTATTGAGAGTCCTGCTCGCTTCCTTGCAGTTGGAGGAAAGCGAGACAATCAAGTGCACGCACAGTTCCCCAGATATCAGGTGGAAGGAGAGGTTCAGGACCAAGGACTGTTTGGAGCCCCTTCCTCTTTGGGGAGAACCAAAGGGCGAGGCTGGATCTCGGAGTCTGGAGACTAATATAAGCTACCTTTCTCTGGCGGAATGGGAACCATAGAACACCTATGGCTGCTGCTGCCGCTGCTTTCGGCGGCAGCCTCGGGCCCTGGGACTGGGACCGGGACCGGAACCGGGACTGGCCAGCGCGTGGGCTCATCGGCCATGGGGCCGGCGCTGCAGCCCCGGGAGCCGCTTAGCTACTCGCGCCTGCAGAGGAAGAGCCTGGCGGTGGATTTCGTGGTGCCCTCGCTGTTCCGTGTCTATGCCCGGGAGCTCCTGCTGCCGTCGCTGTCCCCCTTGTTGCCGAGGGCTGGCCGGGCGGAGGCGCGCAGCTCGCTGGCTCTAGATTGCACCCCATTGCTTAGTTTGGTGGGGCCACCACCCGGCGTCTCTTGGGCTTCAGGCGCCAGGACGCCAGCCCCCGCACGGACGCTGTCCAGGGTGCTGAAGGGCGGCTCGGTTCGCAAGCTCCGGCGCGCCAAACAGCTGGTGCTGGAGCTGGGAGAGGAGGCAATCCTCGAGGGCTGCGTCGGGCCCCCAGAGGAGGAAACTGCGGGGCTGCTCCAGTTCAACCTCAGTGAACTGTTTAGCTGGTGGATTCGCCACGGGGAAGGGCGGCTGAGGATCCGCCTGATGCCTGAGAAGAAGGCGTCGGAAGTGGGAAGAGAGGGAAGACTGTCGGCGGCGATCCGCACCTCCCAGCCCCGCCTTCTCTTCCAGATCTTGGGGACCGGTGAGCAGCTCCCGCCTGAGCGTGTTGGGATTTGTTCTTTTAGACACATCAATTTGCCACCATTATGTCCTGTTTCCAAAACCTCACCCTCTGGTTCTTAGCCCTCTTTCCTCCTTCCGCAAACCTCCTCCCCAAGTTAGACCACATTTTCTTATTTTATCCATAAACGCATTTATTCCCCAAGGATCTTCCTTCTTCTTCAGCAGCCAACTTGGGAGAAAAGTTTCCTGCTTTTGGCAGATTGCTTACTTCAACTGACTTCCATAGGGTTCCAGCCAAAATTGGATGCCCTTCTCTGGGGGTCCCTGGGACTGTTGAAATGTCCCTATTCTATGTTCCAAGTTGAGTTACAGATCTCAAAACTATTGCCCTTCTTCCATTCTCCTTGTTTCTCTTTCTGACCACCACAGATTTGTGTTACGTGGTACACTTTCTCAGGGAGTATAGAATTCCTGGTCATATTATTGAATTCCACCCAGCTGTTTCCTTCAGATGCTGGGTTATCTAGGGATTGCTTCTCCTTCATTAATTCATCTTGTTCCCCTTCCCCCCCAACCACAATCTGCTATCCACTCTCAGACTCCTGTTCTTCCTCTCAGATGTCATTGGGAGAGTCCCAGAGGAACTAAGGGATAGGGGACAGGATAGAAATGTGAAGAGAGAAGGCAAAGTTTCCAAGATTGTTTTCACTGGAGGAGCCACTGTGGAGTCAGCGAGAGACAGGAGTTGATTTCCCTTTCTTCTCCTGCCCCCTTTTCTTCCCTCCAGTTCTTAGCTCGAATATCTGCAGCAGCAGCTCTGGATAACTATCTCTGGCAGGCATGTTTCACTGCAGATCTCTCTGCTGGAGACCCCTGAAATGAGGTTTCTATTTCATTTACTCTCTCATTTTCTCATATTAATTGAGCTCCCCACCTCTCTTCCTCTCTCTCTCTCTCTCTCTCTCTCTCTCTCTCTCTCTCTGTGTGTGTGTGTGTGTGTGTGTGTAGGCACATACCACTAACTCTTCCCATAGTATCCTTTGACTGGAAAACCAGGTGGTTTTGAAAGGATGTTCCTCTTGTAAAACCACTGGGAAAAGACTTGTGAATAAAATACACAATGTAAATGAATGAGAAAGCACAGAAAAGAAACCATGTCTTTTAAAAGCCTACACTAATTCCATTGAGCAAACCCAGCATCTATTATATCATTCTCATCTTCAGAAATAAATGAAATTTTTATGCTCCACTGGTTACTAATGTCTAGTATTAATTGGATGGAAAGCATGGGAAAAAGCCCACTGTAGAGCTACAAATATCTCCCACATACACCCACTACTCTCATACAGTGGGGATATATAGAAGCTGAGTTTCCTCAGACATTGCACAGTAAACATACAGGTATGTGGTACCCAAGGAAAAGAGTCTGGATGCATATTTCATTATGTGACATTGGCACCTAAAATGATGCCTTGTGTTCAATGCTGGAATTATATATTTATCCATGATAAGAGGCAGGGTCTGATGAGTTTGATAGTGCCTTCTGTGACTGAGATAGGAGACCAATACTGTTGCCTCACCACAGATACTTTGGTAAAGAACAGCTGTGCTTTAATGCTATCATGGCTTCTGTGGTTATACACGCAACATTCTCTTTTAGTGCCTAATGTTTTTGTAATGGATATAAAAATGACTTCTCTGGGAATGCAGATTTTTTTTCCACTTTGATATCTATGAACATTTCTAGAGCTTTCCCTTCACCACTTGTTAAATGACCAGAGGCCCTAGCACTCTAGATAAGCCCTTGTCAGATATTAGTAAAAAGCAAAAGTGGTCCTTTCTGCAGCTCTGAACCTATCTACTATAAACAAGCAGGTTGCTTGAAGCTGTCAGTGGGTGTCTCTGAAGAGTCACATGCTTAATGCATTTGAAGAAGATACTCTTGTCGAGCCTTAGATAAGGACTTGAAGCTGCTGCTGAATGGGGGAGTTTCATGAAGAGAAGAATGTGCTTCGAGAACTGCTCTGCTTCTGACAGTAGGGAAGCTCTGTGAGCATCCCAAGTTTTCCCTCAGCAGCACAGTCCATTTGGCAGCTGGACCAAGCCCTTATGCTTCATTTGACACATCTAGCAATCCTAGTTTCAGAAAGAGCCAGGATTCTGCCATTAAAAGGCTGGAAAATTGGGCCAAGCATTTTTCAGCAGGATTGAGATCAAATGATAATTGATGGGATCAAATAAGATACTAAGTGTAACTGGATGAGCTCCCATGACCTCCAGAGAGATAGACAGCTTATTGAAAAGCACTTTGGGCCTCATGGTGATCACACTTGGAATAGGCTGGACTCTCGTCTCTTGCTTTGAGACATATGCTGTCTTCAGTTAGGCAACTGGCCGTGTATAACTAACCTTTTGCCTTACAACTGACTCTGCAACATCATTCATATAGTCTCTACTGCAAACCTCCCCATGGAGGGAGTGGACACACCCGATTATATCATGTTTCATGATTGGAGCAATGTATATCGTTGTGGTTTCATTCATTTTCTTGTATGAAAAGTCAAGCTTAGGGTCTTTCACTTGGATTGATTTTTCTATTTATCATATTTGAGGAAATGGGTTTATTCTTTTTGTATAGACTATGATTTATAGAAGAGACATTTAACTCTTCTGTGACATATAAGGATCTTTAAGTATACAAAAGAAAAATAGGTGCAACTCAGTTTATTTCTCCCTGATTCTTCCCAAATGACTGGAGATCTGGTCTAGAGGGGCATAATCATGCTGATGGGAAGAAGAAAGGATGGGTTATCTTTCATCCCATGTGGTGAAGAGCCTAGAGCAGCCCATTTGTTTATCAAGATAGCTTCCTAGATCTGAGTAGGACTGTTACTAGGGGTATGGTAAAAATGGAAAATACCCAATCAGGACAAAGTAATGCCTTTGTATTGTTTGTGGTTTGGGTTGTCTGAGAGGACAAAAGGATGTCTGAGAGGCCTTATAATGCATGACTTGCTCATGTTTTTTTCTTCATGGGTTGTTTTAACTCATAAGTGGGACCAGTGTTTCAAAGTCTGAAACAGCTTCCCAGAGTATTAATTCATGAAGAAGGGGTAGATACAAAATTACTGGGACTGTACAAATGGTAGTGCACCATCATGGAACAGCCCAAATCTCAGAAAAGATGTCTGCTTGCTTGGAGGGTACCACATTGCTCATAGCTCCAAGTAGTAGTCTGTTTTGTGGATGTTTTAACATCTTGTTTCTGCCACCCCCTAAGCAGGTGCCTAGAGGATGATGACTTGTGGAATAGGAAGGCCGATTTCCCTGAAAGCACCCTTTCCACTCCAGGAAAGGGGCTATATGACTGAGGAATTTACATGTACTCTAGAGAGGCCTGAGCAATTTAAAGTAGTTGTACAACTATGCAATGCAATACACCAAACACTTGACCTCACACATCTGTCAGTCCCTTCCCATTTTGTTTCTGGAGAGGGCACAGAGAGTGAAGGAAGATATAGAGGTAATTGGAGCTCTCAGAAGGGATATCAGTTATTGGAGGTGAATTGGGAGAATTGGAACTATTCCAGAGAAGAGCAGAGAGCTAATTTAGGAGTTGAAGGGACTGATTTATGATGAAAGATGAAAAGAATTAAATATATATGGCTGGGCTAAGTGCTGATGAAGAGAAAGCTGTGGTAACAATCTACAGATCTCAGAAGAGGGAGAATGGTACTGAAGGAGAGGAGTTATTTAATGTGGCCCATAGAAGTAATAGGATGAGACTTGCAGAAGGAAACTTCAGGTTCAATATCAGGGAAACTATTTTCTGAAATTGATACTCTGTACTATGGAATGGAATTCTAAGGGATCACAGGGTAAGGTGAGATGTGGGTCAGACAAACCACATAATTCATAATTTATCAGTTCTATATTTTTAAATGTTAAGAAGCCACAGAAGGCAGGAAAGCTGGGATGGGGAACAGTGGCAGGAATCAGGGTGTTTTGGGATACAACTTTTTTCCCAGTTTTATTTATTTAAAAAGATTTTTATTTTTCAATTACAGTTGACATGCAATATTATATTAGTTTCAGGTGTACAACATAGTGATTAAACATCTATATAATTTATGAAGTTATCACCCTGATGGGATACAACCCTTGAGAGCCTTTGGGTATTAATGTTTCCAGGGGAAAAATAAAAGAATAGCATATATATCTTCGAAGGTGGTGGGAGATACTTACAAGAAGTTTGTTAATAAAAAATATTTTGAAATTGCTGTGTTTATTCTTCTCTGCCCCCAGATTAAACACAGAGTATTTCTCTTGGGTGTTGTCTGTATACCAAGTGGGGGGAGGCACACTCACCAGAGAATTATGCATCGAAGATGCATGTATAGGTGCGTGTATAATCAAGTCATTGGGCAGAGCAGAAGGTACTTGGGTCTTGACAAGATGAGATCAATTCTAGATTTGGTAAACACAATGTGCCTATTGTCCTGCTTGCTCTTTAAGAAGTTAGACCCTGACCCTGGTTGTCTTGGAAATAGCCTGACTTTCATCCATCACACAGAGTCAAAGTTGTGCTGGGAATGGGGTGGAGGGGATGTTCCAGAAAAGCAGAAAAAAGGTGACTGCCTAAAAACACTTTGAAATTCTGGGAATATATATGGCTATTTGAAACATGAAGTTCTTGTAAATCTAATTGATCCTTTCACAAATTTACAAAAGAGAAAGAAGGAAAACCCATGAGGATCTTTTTTTATTAGTAGTAAAAATGAATGTCTTTCTAAGGAAGTTTGTCTGCTGAAGGTCAAGAGGGACTGGCCTGCAGCCTGGAGAAGAGGGAGAGCTGGGCCAGCAAAAGTTGCCATCCCTTGCCCCTCTTAGGATTATTGCCTGATAACCTCACTTCATGGGAATTTGTCCAGCCTAACTTGTAAAAGACATTTTTTTTGCCTTTCTTTATAATCATTATTAATGTCCTGTTATAGTTGTATGGGACTTTACAGTTTATAAAGCACTTTCATATTTATTATTTTTACCAATCCTATTTGGTTTTGTTTTATTTTATAAATGGAGTAACTTAAGTCTAAATGTTTGATAACACTTTCACAAGGTCATACAGGTAGAAAGTGGTAGACCTGGAAACTTTCATTTATGGATTGAGAGGTTATGAGATGCTAGATACTGTGCTAGGTACTGAATAGGACCACACATCTCCTTTCCTTAAAATCAGTGTTCTTTCTACTAAGGGAATCATTTCAAGCTGCAGAACGATCAAGACATGTAAATAGATGAAAAGTTTTACATTATCTTTGTTAGAAAGCCATGCAACAGATATTTGGTGTTCAATAGCCATGACTTAGAAGTTTCTTAAAATCTTTGAGGCCCAATTTTATTAGAGAAATGGGGATAGTAATAGTTCCTATCTCAAGGTGTTGTCATGGATATTAAATTACATGATACATGTAAATCTTTAACCCAATGCCTGACACATAATAAAGTACTCCAGTATGAACCATATGGTTTTTACTAGCAGCACCAACACCCCGGCATTGCGTATACATTTTAGTTTACTTTAATGGTGCCATCTGGAGTTGCACAGTCCTTATTTGTAGCCATATGTGGCAACCCTGTTAGCAGTGGTTGTGATACTGTGGGTTCCCCATCCAACCAACTTCTAATTTCTAAGAGGTGTAAGGTGGGGTCTTGTGGAAATGGGGAGAGTGACTAAGGTGGTAGTTTCTATTTCTTCCATGGGAGGCCAGTCTTTCCCAGAAATGTGGATGAGAAGGAGGATTATGGTGTGATATTTAATTCATGTCTGTCAACTTGTGTCCACCTGTAGGCCTTTTGACCTTGGATTCAATCCAAAAATGTAAGCATCATTTTCAGAATCCGATTCTTTTTTTTTCTTCTATAGAAAGAAACCAAACCTTAACTTTATGAAAGTATGAACTATAATATTGAGGAAGAACAAGATAGAGGCATTACAAAAGAGTAGTTTTCAGTTAGTGGCTCTCCCTGAGTGATTTGTGCAGTTCCAGCCCCTCCATGCCCTGAGACGTGCTGGACCACTGGCCTCTGGTAACTTCTTTGTTGTAATTAGTTGGAGGTCTGTCCTTTCCCCCCATTTCTAGCGTCACCATTCATTGTCAAGTGGAAGACAGGAGGGAGATGGAAACTACCAACTTGTTAATGGGCATGAGCCCATTAAGAACAGTTAAGCCTTTGAGATTTCATAGAGACACACAGCCCAGGGACTTGAGTGGGAGGCTGCCTCCAAAGAATGCCTCAATCCAAAAGAGGCTGTTAAGCATCCACATGATATTTTATAAGTGGTATTTTTTAATGAGCCACAGCTGAGCATGGCCTCTAAAAGAAACACATGGACATCCTCTCTGCTTGGGAGTAGATGAAGAATAGGGCATGTTGGGTGAGGATGGATGCAGAGAGCTATGAATAAAGCTATGGATGCCTTCTTCCTTAGAGCCATTGCTTTGTCTTTTGGCCTAGGTCATGGCCAATGTTTCTTAACCTAGTAATGACCTGGCTCTTTCACATAGGTCAAGACGTGAGGAAGGAGAAACTAAAAGAGAGTGTTGTCCTGGTGGTGAGGTAGTGAGGGGGTGGGAGGTATTTTTGTTAAGCCTGATTCCTCAGAACATTTTTTTTCATTTTTATTTATTTTATTCAGTAAATCTTGTGATTAATTTTCCAGCTGGGCCATTCTGAGCTGGGGTCTTTTCCCAGGGAGATTCTATTGGAATCACTTGATGATATAATATAGTCATTCCAGAAAGTGGGAGGTCCCAGACTTGAGGGAGGGGAGAGTTTCCTTGGGGCTGATATACCAAACTACTTGTTTAATTGAATCCTTTTTCTTTAACATTCCCAGGATAAACCCCACATGGTCATGATGTAGTCTTTTTACATATTGCTGGATCAGCTCACTAATAGCTCATTGAGGATTTCTACATCTTTTATTCATAAGGATTATTGGTTTGTAGTTTTCTTTCTTGCCTTTGACAAGCTTTAAGGTCTGGTTAATGCTGGGCTCATAAAATGAGTTGAGAAGTGCTCCCTGTTAATTTTTATGGAAGAGAATTATAATTTTTCTCTCTTAAATTTTTGTTTAGAAGAATTTGCCACTGAATCCATCTTGGCCTGGTATAGTCTTTGTTGGAAAGTTTAAAATTACTAATTATATTTACAGTATTTTTCCATGTATAAGATGATACTTTTGTCTAAAATTGTTAGACCAAAAATTGGGGATTTTCTTATACACAGCAGTAACCAGTTGATATTGATTTTTTAATGTTGGGTTAGAAAATTAGGGGTCATCTTATACATGGGGACATCTTATACATGGAAAAATATGGCATTTTATAATTACTGTAGGATTATTCAAATTATCTATATCTTTTTTAGTGAACTTTAGCAGATTGTATCCTTCAAGAAGTTGGTTAATTTCATCTAAGCTGTTAAATTAATGCAGGATAAGTTGTTCATAATATCCTCTTTTTTTTATGTCTGTGGGGTCAGTAGTGATGTCTCCCTTCTCATACTTGATATTGGTCATGTGAATCAAGTCTTTTTGTGGTCATTCTGGCTAATGTTTACCAATTTTATTGATTTTTTAAAAATTAAAAACAACTCTCTGTGGTATTAATTTTTTCTATTTTTTAATTTCAATTTCATTGATTTCTGGTCTTACTTTATTACCTTTTCTTCATTTTGTTTGCCTTGGGTTTAATTTGGTCTTTTTGTTCCTAGTTTTTAAAAAATTTTTCTTGGGGTGACATTGATTATTAAAAATTACATAGATCCCAGGTGTACAAGTCTACATTATATCTTCTATTTGTTGTATGATGCATTCATCACCCAGAGTCAGTTCTCTTTCCATCACCATATATTTGTGTCCCTGTCCCTTCTCTCCCACCCACCTCCCTCCTTATCCTCAGGTAACTACTAAATTGTTGTCTGTGTCCATGAGTTTTGTGTCTTTCTTGTTTTCGATTTTCTGTTAATAACCATGATAAATTTCTCCATCCCTTTCCCATATTTTACCCACTTTCCCATCCCTCCTCCCATCTTAAAGAACTCCCTCTTATATTCGTTGTAGTACTGGTTTGGTAGTGATAAATTTCTTTAGCTTTTTCTTTTCTGAGAAGCTCTTTATCTCTCCTTCAGTTTTGAATGCTAGCCTTGCTGGACGCATTATTCTTGGTTGTAGATCCTTCGTTTTCATCACATTGAATATTTCCTGCGAATCCCTCCTGGCTTGTGAAGTTTCCGGTGAGAAATCAGCTGAGTGGCGAACGGGTGTTCCTTTATAGGTTACTACTTGCATTTCTCTTGCTGTTTTTAGAATTTTCTCTTTTTCTTTGTCTTTTGCCATTTTAATTATGATCTTATTTGGAATTCTCTGTGTATCCTGGATTTGTATGTTTATGTCCTTTGCCAGGTTAGGAAAATTTTCAGTTGTTATCTCTTCAAATAATTTATTGATCTCTTGCTTTCCTTCTGTCCCTTCTGGTACACCTATTATTCTGATATTTTTCCATTTGATACAGTCTTAGAGTAATCTCAATCCATCCTCCCTTTTTTGGAAATAATTTCCTAATTGATCTGGCTGGGTGTTTTCTGCTGACTTTTCCTGCAAATCACAGCTTTGTGCTTTTATTTTATCTAGTTTAGTGACTTCTATTTTGTTCTTCATTTCAATTAATGTAGTCATTATCTCTCTCTGATACTTTATAATAGTTTGTAAGTGTTCTTTGATGCTTGCTATCTCTCTGTTGAATTATCATTCAGTTCCTTAAGCATTTTTATAATCGTTGCTTTGAGCTTTGTGTCTAATGGGTCATCTGTCCCCATCTCTTTAATCTGAGCTTTTTTTCTCTGATTCTCAGTTTTGCAGCCTCTCTGGACCCTCGCTGCTACAGTTTCTTTGGTGTTCGCTGCTGTTACTGGGTGGGCAGGGGTGTTTGTGGCTTTGTTTTCTTACTGTAGCTCTGGGGGTTGTGCAGGGAGTTTGGGCATGATTGGGCCTTTCTGTTCTTGGTTTGCTCCTCAGGCAGATTCTGCCCTGAGCTTTGGAGTAAGTCCTGTATGCTGGTCTTTCAGATCATTTTAGTTGTGGGCTGAGAAACCCGAGCAAAGCCTCCTCTCTCCTTCTCCTTCCCAGCTGGAGTGTTTGTGCTGTGGCTCTTCATCACTCAGCTGTTCCCCTTCCTCTGGGAACTATAGTGAAGTCCAGTCACTGCATTTTGTGGATGGTCTGCACCTCCTGGGCCAAAGTGAGGTGGGTGTGGTATTTCATGCCCCGCCTGTGGACTGAGTGAGGGCTGGAGCACTCTCCCGCCACCTTCTTCCTCCTCCCTCCCTCAGCTGTAGGTTCCAAGCAGGGACCCGACTGGCTGTGTCCCTGTTCTTTCCCTTTTATTTCTCCTTTGTTTAACCTTCTGCCCACCTGCAGGTACCTTAATGTGATGAGTGGGTTTCTTAGCTGTGATTGCGCATCGTGTAGAGGGCCCTTGGTTGAGGTCTAGGTATTTTATTAGTTGTAATCTCCAGAGGAGTTTTATGGAGGTCCCTCTCATGCTACCATTTTGTGGCCTATCCTTATTTCCACTTTTTTTTTTTTTTTTTTTTACACATAACATAAAATTTATTATCTTAACCATTTTTAAGTGTACAGTTCAGTGATATTTAATTACATTGATGTTGTATAGCCATCACCACCATCCCTTTCCAGAACTCTCTGCATCTTGTAAAACTGACACTCTATTACCATTTAACAATAACTTCATTCTCCTTCCCCCCACCCCCAGGAGAGAGAATGTCCCTCATATAACTGGGATTGTACACTATTTATGTTTTTGTGACTTGCTTACTGCACTTAGCATAATGCTCTCAAAGTTTATCCATATTGTAGCACTTATCATATACCCATTCTTTTTAAGGCCAAATAATATTCCATTGTGTGGATAGACCATATTTTGCTTATCCATTCATCCAACAAT
>PVJL010012751.1:0-35560 GCA_004026885.1 Lyroderma lyra | reverse complement strand
GGGGTGTGCGGGCCCCCCGTGCTGGGCGCTGTGTGCGGGTGTGCGGGCCCCCCGTGCTGGGCGCTGTGTTGGGCTGTGCGGGCTGAATTGGGTGAGTGAAGAGCAGGGCGCCCGTGCTGTCTGTGGCAGCGCTGCCATACGCCCTTGGAGAGCCTCACTGGAGGCCGAGGCCGGACCGTGTCATCAGTAGAAGGCAGAAATGAGAGCCAAAGACTTAACTCCTTCCTGATCCTAGTTCTTGAAGGGGAATCTGAGTTTCTGGTTACTGAAACAGTAGAGTAGAACCACGTGGATATTAGAATATGATTTCCCCTCCTTAGCAGTGATAAATAGCTGTGTTATCTTGGTCAATACCTAACCTGTCTTTGCCTTGGGTTTCTCATTTATAAACTGGGGGAGATAATAAAAACATATTTCTTAATACATTAAAGCACTTATAGAAGTGAGAGGCTGTAGAAATAGTGTTTCAAAGCACAGATTCTAAAGTTAGACTGCCTGGGCTCAAATCCCAGCTCCACAGCTGAGGTGCTCATTCCATCTTCTAAAAATCAGGTAATAATAGTACCTCCCTCATAGAGTTATTGTGAGGGTTCAAGGTGCTAATACATGTATAGTTCTTTCAACAGGGCTGTCACATAGTAGGTACTATATAAGTGCTTGCTATTATATTGTTACTTGTTTCCAGAAAAAGCTTTAAATATTATTTATAAGAATATGGAAATAAAAATGAAAAACTTCTGAATTGACTAACCTATGTTCCTCTGGTTCTATTAAGTACAAAAGTCATGTAATAGGGATATTGGGGTTTTCTTTAGGTTCTAGACCTAATATTTTGGCAATGTCCCTCATATAATATTCTCTCTTTTTAAAAGATTAAATATTGGCATAGCTTTTACCGAATCTTTATTAAGAGCGCTAAGATTTACTTAAACTTAATGTTATTTAATCTCTCTGTATCCAAGTCCTTTCTCCTTCGGAATGCAAAGTCAATGATTTTTAAAGCCTGCATGCAGAAAAGACTCACACATCTTGGGAGGATGGCGAATGAACTAAGCATTTATTTGGGACAATTTCTGATACTGTCTCTTCTCCCCTTTCCTCACTGTATTCATTTTAATGCTCTTGCCATTCACGTACTCATTCAGTATTGAGCAGACTTGTCAGGCACCATTATAGGTGATGGAAAATCCTGACTTGGACGCTTGAATGGAGTTTTACAGCTCACAGATCATCTTCATGTGTATGAACTTCATTTACTCCTCAGAGGTGCTCGCTTCATTTCACTCCCGTTCTTCCTCCCCTTTTAACTTTCTATTTCCCTCCGTCTTCCTCATTCCTTTGTTAAATCTTTGGTGTGTGGAATATGTACTAAGTACATTGGGAGCGGGGTGAGGGGGGAAGCTGATTGAAAGAGAAGGGAGTACAGGGGTGGGGTAGGGGAGGAGATACCAATGGGACCAGAATGTAGGTTTGGAGATGTTCCAGTACCCCATCCTTTAGAATAAAAAGACAAAGCACTCTTACTTAGGAAAGTACCAGTGACTTGAAAAGAAACAATAAATATCCATGTATCCATCCTAGAAATTGGACTGAGACTAGACACAGGGCTAGTGGTTTCCCAAACCCTTCCCTCCCCTCTGACAATCAACATGTTTAACATACTGAAGCAGCCGATGTGTTAGGATCCCACTTCCCCAATAAGCACTCAGGTGCTTAAGTCCAGCATTAAAGTTCTCTCATTATAGTTCCTCTTGGATTTCATGACACCGACCAGTAGGCAAGAAATATTGATAGAACATACAAAATGAATCAGAAAATTATTCTTTCAGCCTCGCATTACCTGTTTCATTCATTATTATGCCTCTCGTGCATAGCCCAGACTTCTATAAGGAACTACCAATAGCTTCTTGCAGTAGACAAGCTTCCGGTGGTGCACAGGTTATGTCAGGTGGCCAAGAGGGGAGGCAGTACGCTGCTCGTGCCCAGGCATGCAGCATCTCTCACATTTCAGCTTGCATGGGTCTCTTCAAGGGTACTTTGGAGATTCACAGGATAGAAGCAGATGATACAATAGATAATCTTTTACTGTGAGATGTATCTAGCTCATTTCTAACCTAGACTCCTTTAATTGGTTTTGCCTTCTGCCTGGAATGCTCTTCTTCCAGAACCTTCCATGGCTGTCTCTTTCTTATTCAACTCAATACCACTGTCATGGAGAGGCCTTCCCGCCCAGTCAATATGAAATGGTATCCCCACATTCAGGCACTCTGTCTCACTTCACAATTTTATTTGCTTTATGGCATTTATCTCTACCTAAAGTGAATTTATTTATCTATATCTTTATTATCTGTCTCCCTCACAAGACAATAAGCTCCAAAAGAGCAGAGATTACTTTTTAACACACTACCTGGAACACAGTAGTAGACCTTAATAAGTATTAGTGGACTGAACAAGTGAGCGACAGCTATTTACCAAATGCCTATTATGTACCAGTTCTGTTCTAGGCACTGGGGACACACAATAGTCACCCCACTTATCCCTGGGTTATACATTCCAAGGCCCCCAGTGGACGCCTGAAACCATGGAGAGCACTGAAGCCTATGTATACTATTTTCCTATATACACATACCTATGATAAAGTTTAATTTATAAATTAGGCACAGTAAAGGATTAAAAGTAACCAATAATAGAACAATTATAATACTATACGGTAATACAAGTTATGTGAATGTAGTCTCTCCAAATAACTTATCGGAGTGTATTTGCCTTCTTCTTGTGATGTGAGATGATAAACAGCCTTAAACGGAGAACTTCCACCTTGTCACTGAAAAGAAACACCACTTTTCGGCATACTTGAATCGCCAGCATCAGTAAGTACTCCTGCGCTTTGGGGCCATCATTAAGTAAAATAAGGGTCACCTGGACACAAGCACTGTGATACCTTGACAGTGCATCTGACAATGGCTACTAAATGACTAACAGGTAGGTATCAAATACAGCGTGAATACTCTGGACAAAGGGATGAGTCACATCCGGGTGAATTGGGGTGGGAAGGTTTCGAGATTTCATTACGCCACTCAGGATGGCATGCCATTGAAAACTTCTAAATTGTTTTTTCCTGGAATTTTCCATTTAATATTTTCAAACTGAAACATAGAAAGCGAAACCGCCGATAAGGGAGACTACTGTGGTGATGAATCAAACAGACTAACCTCTCCGGACTCCTAGAGTTTATATTCAAACACAGAGAAATAGACAGTAAACCAATAAAGCCAAAAAGGGGACATGGCTAGGGTGGGGCTGTGCTGCTCTATTAAGTAGGGTGCTCACGGGAGGGTTTGGTTGCAGAGACCTGAAGAGAGTGAGAAAGAAGGCACCTGAACAAGGTGAGGATGAGAAGAGGGACAAGGGGCAATCAGTCTCTTAGCAAGGGGAACAGGAAGTGCAAAGGCCCCGAGGAAACAGTAGGATAATGTGGCTGAAACCAGGGAGCTCCTGGGAGAGTGGCAGGAGATGGGTCTGAGAGGTAGGTACTCATGGGGTAGAATTTTGTAGACCACGAAAAGGACTTGGGTTTTTACTTTTTCATCACATGGGAAACCACTGAGGGGCACTGAACAGAGTGACATGATCTGACAGACTATAATAGGATCCCTCTCTTTGTTCTGGTGATAAACTATAGGGGGCAAAGATGGAAGCAGTCAGGAGAGCAATGCAATAATCCAGGCAAGGGACAATAGGTGGCTTGGTCCAGAGGGGTGGCAGGAGATGGTGAAACATGTTAATAGTCTGCAAGTATTCTGAAGGCAGAACTGACAGGAATTGCTGTGAGCAAAGTAAGCGTATAAAAATATGTAGATATGATATAATGAAGACTTTTCTTGGATATATAGAGAAGATACTGGTTTTGTCAAGCCTGTGACTCTGATAGAACAAATAGTAGCACAACCATGAAATTCAGCATCGGAACTTGGAACTTTTATGTCACCTATTATTTATCCCGAAGAATAAACAAAAACAAAAGTGGTCAAATATATTCAATGTTAAAACCTGTACTTGCAATTAAGTGAGCTGGTTTGGGGCTTGATCTTATTTCAGCTCGCTGACATGAATGAGATAATTGCTCAGCAGACATAAAAATTTCAAAGTAAAAATGACACTTATCCCTGAGGAGACTGTAAAGCTCATTGGGTAATTACACAAAAGGGTAAACATTATTATCATGAACAAAGACCGGGCCTGATTTCTCCTGATGGACGGTCAGTACGGCCAACCGATGTGTAACGGCTCAGACTTCCCACCCTTTGCCTACCGGGCTGCACGGAAAGAGCCTTGGAGCTTGTTGAACCCTGCCTGCCTCACTACCTGCAACAGGCAAATAGCAGGTGCACAGCAAATACTCACTGCCTGATGACTGCTAGTACCTGTCGTCGCCCTTCCTCTGTCCTCTCCTGCAGCGCTCAGGAGCACTTTAGGTACCAGAGCCCGAAATCGGATAACCACTCACAAGTGAGAAATTCCAGGCTGTGCTGCACTTGGGCAGGGTCGGCGCAGGGAGCAATCCGGAGGCTCCCGCCCACCCCGCCCTGTCCCGCTCGGGGCTACCATGTATCAGAGTGAGTGCGCCTGTGGAGGAAGTGAGAGGCCAGAAGCCGTGGGCTGGACAAAGGCCCTGCGACTGAAGGCCACCTGGAAGCACTGAATGAAATGGGGCGCACCCGGCAAGCAGGGGCATCTGGGCCGTTGGGAGAATAAACACGCAGGGGCTGAGAGGTGATTTGTGCACATTACATCTGCACACCCTTGTGTGACTCGATTCTCCAAGGGCTGAGAGGGACCCCAAGGCGGAGCTTTCCCTTCGGCTTCACTGTGGGAGCTGCGGGAGAAGGCCGAGTGGGCCGCCCTCCGGGGACACGCACCACCAAGTCGCCCCTGTGTCTCACTCAAGGCCGCCGTGGGCGTTCCCGCTGATTTCCTCCCGTTCTGAGTCTCCCAACCACGCGTTGGCCTCTTCATGCAGAAGTAAACTATCTGAGAGCGCCCTATTTCAGGATATCCGGCTCAGCTTTTTATTTCTAGGGGTTCTCCGTGGCTACTTGTCAATGGTAACAAAATATGGCTGCACTGTCTCTCCAGATGTGTTCTCTCTCTCACAACTACCAGCAACGCGGCGACAGACTAGGGCAGCGCCGCAGCTCCAGTGCTGACGGCTGGCGGTTCCGCTGGCTGCCGGTGCCGGAGGCGGCCACCCACTCCCACTCCTCCGGCGCGGGGAGCCGGAAAGTTTGCGTTCTCCTTTCAGGCGCCGGGTGGAGTTGGGGGGAGCGGGGGATGCAGCGACTGTCCCTCCAAGAAAGGATCCTCTTCCGAAGCTGCCCGTCGCACACTGCCCACTTTGTAAGAGGAAGAAAGTTGGGCGAGAGTGGGAAGGGGCTGGTCGCTCGGGAAGCGCGCGAGCCTGGGTGGAGCCAGCGGCCAGGCGCGGCGTCAGCGTTTAAGATGCAAATCGATTCCTCGCACTACCATCCCCCTCCCGCCCCGGGAGCGAGGCTCCGCGGCTCCGCCACCGCCCACGCCTCCTGCGCGCTGCGGCGCCCGAGCGGGCGGCTCTACTTAAGAGGCGCGCGGGGCGCGACCCGGCACTTGCCTGGAGCGCGCGGGCGAGGCGGGCGGAGCGCACCGGGGCTCTCGGGGGCGCACGGCGGCGCGCTCGTACTGCTCGGCTCCGCGCGGCTCTCGGCGGCGGCCGGGGCACTAGGCTGAGGGAGCGTCCGGAAAAGGCTGCCGCTGCTCCTGCGCGCGGCTCCGCTCCCTGCCGCTACCCCAGCCCGGCCATCTCTTTGCCATGGCTCTGGCGGACAGCACCCGTGGGTTACCCAACGGGGGTGGCGGGGGCGGCAGCGGTTCTTCATCGTCCTCTGCAGAGCCGCCGCTGTTCCCCGACATCGTGGAGCTGAATGTGGGGGGCCAGGTGTATGTGACCCGACGCTGCACCGTGGTGTCGGTCCCCGACTCGCTGCTCTGGCGCATGTTCACGCAGCAGCAGCCGCAGGAGCTGGCCCGGGACAGCAAAGGCCGCTTCTTTCTGGACCGGGACGGCTTCCTCTTCCGCTACATCCTGGATTACCTGCGGGACTTGCAGCTCGTGCTGCCTGACTACTTCCCCGAGCGCAGCCGGCTGCAGCGCGAGGCCGAGTACTTCGAGCTGCCCGAGCTGGTGCGCCGCCTCGGAGCGCCCCAGCAGCCCGGCCCGGGGCCGCCGCCGCACCCGCGGCGCGGGGTGCAAAAGGAGGGCTCGCTGGGCGACGAGCTGCTGTCGCTCGGCTACACTGAGCCCGAACAACAGGAGGGCGCCTCGGCGGGGGCGCCGTCGCCCACGCTGGAGCTTGCTAGCCGCAGCCCGTCCGGGGGCGCCGCGGTCCCGCTGCTCACGCCGTCCCAGTCGTTGGACGGCAGCCGGCGATCGGGCTACATCACCATCGGCTACCGCGGCTCCTACACTATTGGGCGGGACGCGCAGGCAGACGCCAAGTTCCGGCGGGTGGCGCGCATTACCGTGTGCGGCAAGACGTCGCTGGCCAAGGAGGTGTTCGGGGACACCCTGAACGAGAGCCGGGATCCCGACCGGCCCCCCGAGCGCTACACCTCGCGCTATTATCTCAAGTTCAACTTTCTGGAGCAGGCTTTCGACAAGCTGTCTGAGTCTGGCTTCCACATGGTGGCGTGCAGTTCCACAGGCACCTGCGCCTTCGCCAGCAGCACCGACCAGAGCGAGGACAAGATCTGGACCAGCTACACCGAGTACGTCTTCTGCAGGGAGTGAGCTCCCCAGACCCTCTTGCAACTCCGGCTCACCCATTCCCCCCTCCTTCCTGCCCGAGAGAAGGTCATAGATGTCTTCTCTCCGCCCTCGCCCCCCCACTCCTCGGTTCCCCACCTCCAATAGCTGGGCCAGAACCCCTCGTCCCCCACTTCAGAACCTGGAGCCACAGATCCTCTCGGCTTCTTCGTCTTCTGTGGACCCCAGTAGCCGCGCGAGCCCAGACGTACTCCCTCCACCCTGTGCTTCCTCTGCCCTCTGCCTCAGACCTTACCCCTCCTCCCGCGATTGTCCTTCAGTCTGATGTCGCGGGGCAGTGTGGCCACAGGGTCACCAAGTACCTGGGAATGATTGTTCCGAACCTGATTGGACCCTGTCCAGTGTATAGAAGATTCCTTCAGATCTTCTCAAGCCCTTATGACTCATTCGAGAATAGTGTTTTAACTATAGGATATAGCCGAGTCTTTTGGCCCTCTTTAAAGGTAGTTTTAGAAGGTGCAATGAAAGACTCTGGACCTGGAATTAGGGTCCCAAGGAGGCGGTCCGATGACTATGAATAAATAAAGTTTTGCAAAGTTGCAGGTAGAAGTAGGAGAAGAATCTAGTGCTGGCACAATGAAGGATCTTATCTTCTCCGCGTAGAAATAAAGGTCTTTGCTTCGCCTGCGGCTTAAACTTGTAGAGAGGGCCCCTGCAGCCTGAGGAGGCGCCCTGTCCCCTCCGCTCACTGCCGGAGCCTTTGAGGGGACTGGTGGCCGCGGCAGCCCCTATCGGCGGGAGGGAGAAGGAGCACGGCCGCGGACGAGTGCGACAGAGCCCAGGTCGCCAAGCCCTGCGGGGGGTCACCAGGCAGTGACTCCGTGCAGCTGGGGGTTAATGCACGTCTGGGGTTAGGAAAGCGCAAGTATTTTTGCGGTGAATGGCAGTGGGACCTTAGCTTTTAAGACTTGGGGGGTGGGGTGGGGAGGGAGGAAGGAAGGTCGGAGGGGTGGGGAGGGGGAACGGACGTAATTGTTTGTTGTTTGCAAGGTGGAAGTTTGTACCATCCCTTTGAGGACACGCACACTAAAAAAATGGCACACAAAAACATGCAAAACATTTTGTGAAGACTATTAACATCTCCTCTTAGCTGGCAGTTTATTAAACCAACTGTTTTGAGTCCCAAACTTAGAAGTTGCTGATACTCGCATAACCTAACCAAAGAGTTAACCCACTAGGTTTTTGAGTTTTGGGTTTTTTTGTTGTTGTTGTTGTTTTTTAGTTTTCAAACTTTATTTTCTTGTTGATTAAAAATTCTGATTTAAAAATCTATTTACATGAGTAAAATAGTGGTTGATTTTGGTTACATTAGCCTTAAGATCTCTTATTAAAAATCCGTCTTTTCCTCCAAGCCCAGAGTCAATGTTGACTTCTGGGCTAAGCCTGAAAAGCAGAAAATGCCGTTTCTCTCATGTGGATTATTTGAAGTCAAGGTGGAATCGTTTTGATTATCAGGGCTGCAGAGAAATAGAACCAAGGGCTGCCCTTCTGTAGATAGCTGTAAAATGGAATACTTTGAACATGAAGACAAGTACTTAAAAGTGAGCTGAGCAATAAAATGATGTTTTAGGTGAATGCAACAGAGACAGGAGACCTGGTTGCCTTATACCTTTTCTCTAACGTGGAATAAATTCCCACTGCATATCCTATCTACACCGTCAGTGAGGGGAAATTACTCTTTATCTTCCATGTTGTGAGGCTCCTTTGGATAGTCTGTGACGACAGAGAAGCCTTTCTTATTCTTTCTTTCATTCGTTCCAACATCTTTCTCTGGAGTATGTGTCTAAAGATTTTGTAAGAGTCTGTTTTCAATGTTTAAATGAGCACCATTCTTTATAAAAATGAATCTTGTACTGTATCTTAATGTGTCCATAACAGATACTAAGAATCGGGACAGTTTTGTTCTTAGACTCATGTAATCCAATCTGTATATATCATATATAAACATTTTACACGAATCATTTAGTTTTTTAATTCATTTACTAATGCTATAAAATTTCCTATATTCGCCCCCAGTAACTTGCATCAGATGGTATATATACTAAAGCAACATGTTTTGATGAGTTTCTTATATCCTTATCTATGGAAAAATTAGGTTAGGAAAAAATACTAATTATAACAGTTTGCTCCATACATTTTTGCTTGGATATTAGTTGTATACTAATATATGTTGATTAACTGTCCACTTAAATCAAGGTACCTGCATTTTTAATCCACTCATATATATATATTTTTTTTAGTGAGGAAAGAGAAAGATTTGAGGTCTTTTATTACTGTAGTTGCATTTTTAGAAAAGTAAAGTTAGCTTTATATATAAAGACTGTAATTGTAAGAAAAGTGGAAGCAGAAATCCAGAAGTGTTTGCTTTAGTATTGAGTGTGTTCTTAGACTAGGCAACACATCAGAACTTACTGCTGTTTCAAGTCTGAAATGATTTAGGAATGTCACTCACTGGCCAGAAGTCACTGTCACAAAGATTTCTCCGCCCATATGGTATTCTGTTAGATTGCTCAATAAAAATCACATAATTGAGAACATCTTAGAAGGACAGATCAAAACTACTGACATGGCAAGACCCCAAGGTTCTGATTTTGCTTATTAAATCAGCACAACTCCAGGAGTCATGGGAAACTGCTAAAGTTTTGTCTCTGCCACTTAAGTCATAAGTTTTATCTTGTAAAACTTTGACTTGAGCTATTCCAGTGCTTTGTGCCTGGGCATTTTACTCCCCGCATCCTGGCTGCCCTGCAAGTCTCCCCATACCATTTTCATTATTGGAAAGACTGGGAACTTAATGGTGAGAGACAGTAAACCAACCTCTTTTTCTAGGTATCACTGTCCCTTCTCATGTTTGCAGTGGACACCTGAAAACATTATATTTTTAGCCCCAAATAAAGGTTGGGTAGGAAACTCTTTCTACAGTTGAGGAGAGAGTATAACCAAGGTAAGACGACTTGATATGGGTACTTTTGGTTCCTTCCCCTCCATGTGCTTTGGCCACAGGAGTACCCTGGGTGGTCCAGAAAGGGGGCTGGAGTGTTTTAAGTTGTTACCTAATGAGCTTGGATGGGATATTGAGGGTCCATTTGAATAAACCCTGTAAAGACACCATTCAAATTACCTGCGAGAATGTCATGAATTATCCAGATAATGTTGACTTTATTACCTGACTGAATGTAGCAGTCACTTGCTTATGGAATGGCTCTGATTACCATTTGATTCAAATATGAGTGACATTAGATTTTAATATCAAATTTCATTTAAAATATTGCTGACGGTGGTTAAAAAAACAGGTACCATGTTCAGTGTTGGAGAAGTCGTCTGTTTTTACATACACGTAGAATGTGAACCATATTCATTCTAATTTTCCAAATTATATGTTGTGAAAAATATTCCTTGAAGGTGTGAGACTTAAAACTTTTTCTCTCCTTTAACACTGATTGTATTCTTGTGGTTTTTATTTGGCTTTTTGCATTGATAGCAAACTGGTAATTTCTAATACTAGCCAAAATGGTCTTCTCTTTCAAACCAGACCCATCTGTACATATGGGGCCTGTTGCTTCTCTGAGGAAATGCATAATCTGTGAATTCTCAGACATAATGGGCAACTGGCAATGCTCATAACGTAGTCCAGTTTTTATTGGAATTTTCTATGGAATGTAATTACAGTAAAGCCATGTAAGGTAAAGCTTTGATAATTTCTTACTTTTTAAATTATGGTGAATTCTAATCTAATATTTAAACATTTTTGTACTCCACATGAAAAATGTGAAATTCCACAGCAGGCATTTAGAAAGTATCGATTGGAGGGGTTGAATTGTCTAGGAATTTCTTTTTTAGTCTAAATCATAAGTACTTTTCTCAGTTGACTTAAATTTGTAAAATAGTAAACTGAGTATTTTTATCGTAACTCTACCAGAGTAGATCCTTTAGACTTTTTTCTCTCCCCACCCCCTTACTATATGGCTCATTTAAAAACAGAATTAGTGTTCTTAGATGACCTAATCTGTCTCTTGAGAAATAAATAAAACAGTCTTGTGTTTCCAGTGGCCATAGTACCTGAAACAAGGATGCCTAGATCCAGAGACAAGTTATGTTGAAGTTAACTTTTCTTTGTCACAAGTTTGGATGATAAAAACCTGAAAGCGTTAATGTTTGAAGATTTTGATTTTTCTACTGGGGCCCTTGAAACTTGGAAGAAATTCAACCAGAATATCTACATTAGAGTATAATCTCGTGTGGTAGGAAGACGGACTAGTTGACCAAGTATTCTCGTCACTTTATACATTGTGTGATTTTCTTTTTCCCCAAGCCAAGTTTTTCTTTTTAATTTTAAATGCGTTTTGAGGTATGTGAACATTAATTGTAATGTAAACAATTATACAACTGTCTTTGGGACTTTATAGGTAGGCATATTTTACTATTAATATTGAATACGGATGACAATTCATTAATGACCACACAAACAGCATTAGTGACCTTTTATGATAAAAGGTTGAAACATCCATCATGGATATTAATTATGAAGATGTAAATTAGTTATTTAAAAATTTCCAGGCATCTAAAAAACTTATTTGCTAAACAATGTAAGATTCCCACAGAGCTATCTAAAATGATAAAATTATTGAAAATGTTGTCTTACATATCATTGAGTCATTTTCTTAAAAGAGGTAAGGAAAAAATTAATTACACAATTATCAGGTTTTTCTAACAAAACAGAAAGCCAAGAAAATAAAATCCCTCTATATTTAAAAAAAGGCAGTGATGAAGTCTTTTCAGACATGCCCACACTTTAAATGAGAATGTCTTCAACCATCTAAATACTGTAGAGATTTTTGTTCTCTTGTTCACAACCAGTTGTATAACAGAGATACTCGATACTGTTTTCCTCCCAGCGTGTGAAGTAATGAATCATTGATTATGTGACTTGTTATGTATTCTATTAAACACTAAAGAATAAAATATTCACTCCTTTAATTATTCCTCTTGGCTCCTTGGTATGGATTGGCTTGAACTATGGTCTGATTTCATTTTAAGGGGTTCTCTGAATGTTGGGAATGCTTCCTAAATTGTTGTGGGACTAATGAACATCATGGCATCAGAAGAACTCACTTTAATTGGCCAGCTGGACCATCAGTGAACAGACTGTTTCCTCAGAGTTTATTGTCAAGAACACCTGTTGTCAAGGTGGTTTGCTACTCAATGTGGAGGAAAAGTTTTTCACAGACATTTTCTCTGACCTCAGTCTTTGCAGGATATGCAAATTAATTTGAACACGAGGAATGTGGGTAGAGATGACTTCTTAAAGTTTGTAGGGAAGAGGAAGTAGAAGCTATGAGATAGGCCTCAGTTAAAAGTACAGTTCATGCAGGTAAAATTCTACAGATTGTTGGGAGAGGATCTGCATTGTGGATATAGGGGCTCTTTCCTGAATCATCTGCAGTTACTGACGTCCCACTTCTTGGAAGAATCACAGAGCTGTAGTCAGGCAACCCCAGCCCGTGCCTGCTGGGTTGTGGTGCAGGAAGCCGTGCGTCGGCGGGGCGAGAGAGCCAGGCTTCGCCCTTCCTCTTTGCTTTTGCCTGTACTTCCTGTAGATAGCGTTTGTTTTCAGAGCGTGCATGTGTAATGGGTATAAATACACACACTTAGACAATTTAATTTTTGAAAAGTTCATGGTGAAAAATTTAAGCAATACAAGAGTATACATAATAAAAAGTAAATCTCCCTTTTCTAGTAACCCCTTGTTTTTCCTGGGGGTAACCAACCATTGGTGTACCTTTACAGAATATTCTATGCATATATATACATACACACACACACACACACACACACACACACATATATATATATATATGTATGTATGTATATATTTGCATATATATGCATGCATATGTGTGTGTGTGTGTGTGTGTGTATATATATAATCTCTTTATTCTGCTCAGCACAAATTATTCCTATTCCATGTCTTGCTTCTTTTCCCATATAGTTCAATGGGAAGCTATATATAATCCACATATCCTAGAGCTCTTGGAATATACATGATAGGGTTCAGCACAGACTGTTCCAGAATGTGCCACTTTGGCATGTGGATTAATTTGAGCTGAAGACAATCAAGGCCCAACAGACTCAAGAAGAACTTTTTTTGCCTCTCCCTTAATGGCCTAAAATAATTTAGATATAGGGGGCCTGTACCAGGAAGAAAGCTATTATCAGAGATAACTTTTTTCCTCTTTTACTCTGTCTTGTGTCAATTTAATTATTAGACCACCCAAAGAACCTAGAAGGGAAGAAGGAAAACATTTTCCTCCTCTACACATTCCTGAACATGTAGCAAGGATCTACCTCATGTTATTTGATAGTTACACAATATTCTGCATGGTATGCCATTGCCTAATGTGCTTCATTTCTTACCAGTTCTTTCCTGATAGGCATTTAAGTTTCCAGGTTTCTTAGTGTCTACTCTAAAGAGTGCTATATTGAATATCTTTTTACATATATTCAAATATATCTGAGTCTTTTTTGTATGAAGTGATGCCAAGAGAGAAATCACCTGGAGGCCTTTTTTCTTCTCTAAGGGCTAAGGAAATCGTAGGGTTCATTGGCAGCTCTCAAGGCAATGGGCATGATGGTGGTATGACAGAAGTCTAGCCTCATTGTAGATATACAAGTGTGAAATTCTATGTAGTTTAATATTGAGGACAATACCCCACCCCTGCTTTTATTTCTGGAGGCCCTCCTTCCATTTTTATTCTAGGTTTTTTTTTTTCATTAATTATGACCAACACTCAGTTTTTAGAATTGCAGTATATGAAGAGGAGCCATAACATAGTTCATATTTCTTAATGAGGTACCTCTTGGGGAGTTCAATGGGAAGCTATAAGATAAAAATGGGGTACCATATCAAGCTAATTGAAATGTATATATATGAGATGGGGCATTACAGCTGTGGACCCCTTAATGACTGGGATGTGTTCTGTGAAACGTGTTGTTATGTGATTTTGCTGCTGTGCGAACATCACGTTGCACTTACACAAACCTAGATGGCACAGACCTAGATGGTATATAGCATACTGCTCCTGGGCTGCAAACCTGGACAGCATGTTACTGCACTGAATACTGTAGGCAGTTGTAACACAGTGGCCTTTGTATATCTAAACGTATCAAAATAGAAAAAGCACAGTAAAAATATGGCATAAAAGATAAAAAAATAGTGCACATCTATAGGGTGTACCGTTGAATGGAGCTTGCAGTCCTGGAAGTGGCTCTGGGTGAGTCAGTGGGCGAGTGGTGATGGAGTGTGCATGCCGAGGACTTCACTGTACACGACTGTAGACTTTATACACACTAAGCTGAGATTACACTAAATTTATAAAACAACAGGAGATTAAATCAAGCTTGAAAGAAATGATGCAATCAAGAGACTTGATTAAAAATGAGAGGTAGGAGGCTGTTGCTGGCGTGACGTGGCGTGCTGTTTGAGGGCACACTGGCTTTTTTGGAAGCAGGAAGAGCACACTCTAAAGTAACAATGAAAGTGTAGTGTAGCGAACACATAAACCAGTGTCGTCATCATCAAGTCTTATGTACTGTCCACAATCGTTTGGGCCATAGTTTTATGTAGTAAGTTTGTTCGCTAGCATCAGCGCACACACGTGAGTAGTGCTTTGCTCTAGGACATTGCGACATCAGGACATTATTGCAGCTCCAGCGCCACCAGGCGATTTCTCAGCTCCATTATAATCTTACGGGACCACCGTTACATACATGGTCTGCCCATCGCTGACCGAAAGGTCCTCACGCGGGCGTGACTATCAATTATTCAACTGGTAAGTGGTTTATAAAGATGTTTCAGCTTTTGGAAAGAATGATGAATTTATAGGAATTTAAAAGACAAAACCCCACGCATGATGGATATTCTGAATGTACAGAATCCCAGGGATGAGCTTGACTTCTGCTGTTAAGAACTTGGTGGTAGAGGTGGTGGTGGTGGTGGTGGTGGTGGTGGTGGTGGTGGTGGTGTGAGAACGTTTGCTGACGTGTGCTGGCAAAATAAATAGTTTAGGGGAAATGTTAGTCTCTTAAGTTTTCTGCTTTGTTCTGCTCATGTAAGAAATTTCAAGGTCAATGCCTCTTAGGAGCCAGAATGCACCTCTTTCTACTCACAGATCTTCTAAGCGTGACCTATGGGGCTAAGTAGAAAGGACGTATTCAGGGCCACTTTGGGCCATTTACTCTTCACTTGGCTGCTGCACGTCTTCCCCATGTACAGGCATTCACTGTTTATGCATTCATTCAAAATCTCTTGCGTATCTCCTGTGTGCCAGCCTATGCCAATCTGATAGGGACACAGAAAAGGGTAAGTATGGAGATTAGTAAAGGCACTTAAAATGGGAAAATAACCTGGCGGTGCCATGCTAAGATAGTCTTGAGTGTTTGCAGGAGTAAGAAGGGAGGATACCTAACTCACGGCCTCGGCCTGCTGGAAGAGCCGACGGCAGAACAGACTTACAGGTGAGGAAGAGGAAGGGAGCAGCCTTCCAAGCACAGGCCAGCTCGGTGAGGAAGGAGCAGAGACAGCAAGAACCAGAGTCTCATGGGAAAATCGCACCACCCAAAACAAACAAACAAGCAACCAAACAACCCCCCAAAAGCTAAACCAACAACAACAACGAAAGCAGCTGAAGACTTAGTGAGAGTCAGGTCAAGGCGATCCTCATAGACCATGTTAAAAGATTCGGACATTAGTTTTTAGAGTTCACGGAAGAATTTTAAACAAGATGTGAAACAATTGGAGAGTTCTGTTTTGCAAAGAACACTCGGGGCTCTGGGAGGATGCATTTGATGGGCAGAGGGAGTTAGAAGTCAGTCAAGCAGCCGTGTGTGGGTAAGGTCTATGTACGTTAAGCCATATGCAGAGCGGCGGCCTGCAGGAGTCAGGGGAGGTTCTGTTCACCTGCTCCCTTCCAACCTCTCGGGCCCTGCAGTTTCATGTGACATTTCTTTGCAGTAATATTGGGAGCACTCTGCTTGAACGAGGATCTCCTCTCTTCTGTTAATCCCTAGATCTCATCCTTAAGAGATGAATTATGGAGGCTTTAGAGAGACCTAATCAATGATTTATTTAGTAGGTTGTTGATGGAGCACCTCTTATAATGCATCGAGATTCCTCCAACACCAACTCATCCTCCCATCCGGCCTCCAACAGTCATTAGCTGAGCCCCCGAGGGATTGGAGACCCAGCCCCCTCCATCCGCGCGTGCTTGTTTCCTTTGCCTTGGGTAACAGAGAGCCAAGGCGAGCTGGGCCTTTACCGGGCCTTTACTTCCGGGACAGCAGACGCTGCAGGAAGCGTAGCCTGATTGGAGTTCTGCCTCCCCCTTAGGATTTAAGAACTACCTGTCGTAACTACTAAGAATGACCCCCCACTACCCCTGTTTCTTCAAAATGAAAAGATGAAGCACAGTAATGACAGATTCTAAAATTAGTTTTTGGAGTTCCCTTCTGTGATAGTGAGTGACATTTCCCAAGTTATTTACAGATTATTTCTCATTAATTCATTATCTTTCTCCATTTTAATACTTTCTGGGTGGGTGAGGGGAAGAATCCAAGGTAAGAGCAAGCCCCAGTTCCTGTACACAGCAAGGGGCAGTAGAAGCACCTTCTTGTAACCTTTGTTTTTCTTCTTCGGAAAGTACTGAATAGAAATCACAGGTTAGAAGGAAGCTAGGAATTGAGACTGCTCAGGACTTGGGTTGTATGCTTCTCCTCTACGGGTGTGGTCTTACTCTTCACTCATCCTTGGTATCGATTGGTATTTACCCATTTGCAGGAGGGGGAAAGTACTTATTTCTTTATATTTGCCTCAGAGCTTAACACAGGACCTGGCAAGTAATAGATTGAATAAACGAATGAATCCTTATGTTAATTCATTCTTTTTTATGTGTTAGGGAAAAATGAACTATTATAACTTAAAATTTGCACTTTTTTGGTAACACTACGAAAATCAATAATTCTTTATATTATTTGGAGAAATAAGTATAGTTTCATAAAAAATAAATAAAAATATATATTTTTATATATTTATGTCTAGGTTCTTTTTCAAGTCTTTTTTTTTTCTGACTTGAAAGTCACAGAGATTACGATGAGACCTAAACTCATTTGGGTATTTTTTTTCTGAGTAGTTATTAAGTGGCGACTGCTTCAATGCCCCAAACGCTTGACAATGTTTCCATTTTATGATGAAAGTCAAGTTCACTGACAGCCATATTATAGAGTTTTCTCTGGGGCTGTTATTTGTTACAGAGTTATTAAAATATTAACTGGAAAATTTCAAGAGGTGCCTCTAAGAGTTGTAGAAAAGAAATTTGACCTCTCTGAAATACTGGAGTATATGGTTCCAAATGTTCTCCCAGTGAGAGTTGTGGGTTTTAAAAATGACAGATGCAAGGACTTTTAAAAAATAAATGATCTGAACAATGATGCTATGACCTTACAATAGCAGTTATGTCAGTTTTTTTTTATTTTTTTAATCTCTTCTTAGAACCACACGTTTTCAACATATAAGTTCTCTCCCTGAGTTTATGTCAGAAAACACAGCTGTTAGATCAAAGTTTTCCCCACTAGATCTGAGAGCAAGAAACAATAACACTACTGTAGACTGAATGTTTGTGTCCCCCCAACATTCATATGTTGAAATCCTAACCCCATAGTGTGGTGGTATCTGGAGGCAGAGCCTCTTCGAGGTGATTAGGCCATAAGGGTGGAACCCTCATGTATGGGATTAGTGCCCTTATGAAAGGACCCCAGAGGCTCTCTTTTCTCTTCGGCCAGGGGGACAGGGGAGAAGCCAGCCACCCATGAATCAGAAAGTGGCCCCTCATCAGACACCTGCCAGCTGTGTGATCTTTAACTTCCCAGTGTCTAGGACTGTGAGGAATGAATGTCTGCTGTTTACGCCCCTCAGTCTATGGTAGTTTTGTTAGAGCAGCCCAAAGAGTGAAAGTTCATTATGTTATTGTTGGATTTCTCTTCTGCCATGTATAGTCTCCTTCTCCTAGTGTCTTAGAAGAATTCTCCAAAAAATTTTGTTATTACCACCTTGCAGTTTAATCCTAGGTTTGAGTCAATTTGAGGATAAGTAAGGCAAATCAATATTTTTGTTTTAGTTTCTTTAACTGGTGAAAAGAGCCTTTGGGGCTTGAACCTTTTGACATTTGTCTTTAACCCGCTCTGCTTCATGAACTTAGACGTAACCGATAAATCTGCCAGTGACTTTCCCAGTTAATAGGACGATGTTCGCTTCCCTTAGCTGCAGGAAATGAACCACAAATGGTCATTAGTCAAGAAAGAGCAGAGAGAAGGGAGTCGCCGGCTCTTAGAAAAGGTTCAAGGTAAAACTTCACTGTAGTGAGGAACTGTGGGAGACCACTTTAATTGATCGTGACTTGCCTTGTCCCTGTAGGGAAGTTTTAAAACTAGGGCTAGAGTTCTATGGGGATAAAAGTTACAAGTTCTGTGAAGGACATTGGTCTTAGAGATATGTTCAGTGATTATCAGGACCATCCACGTCAGTCTTTGTTGCTCAGAAAATGTGAGTGCCTGTGCTTTTCATCCAAAAAACAAAAACAAAAACAAAACAAAAACCCCCCTAAATCCCCCCAAACCAATGTAGAAATGTTTTTTGTTTTTGTTTTTTTAAATTCTGAAGTTTAGAGTTTTGTGATAGTTGGATAGTACTTTATGTCCCAAGGAAGTTTCTATAGTGTTTATGAGATATACCAGTATATAGCTAAAATAACCTTTATTCATGAAGCTAGGACTAAGAGAAGCTAAAATAAACTTTACTAATAAAGTTAGGGCTATGGCAGGCTAAAATAAACTTTATTAATAAAGCTTTATGAAATGTCTGTCTTCCTTAGTAGTTAATACTTTGCATCCGTTAACCCCCAAATCATCCAGTCTAGAAGTCAAAGGCTTTAAAGAACAACAGCTGGATGAGCATGACTTTGTCTTAATATCCTTCAGCCAATGTCCATAGTATCTTTTAAAGCAAGTGAAGTATATTTGTTAAAAATAACTTGAATTTTGCAGATACAAAAACATACTTGTCTAGTCCACGATCCTGTACCCTGTCTATGTACTATGTTAAGTTCCCCTGGGCTGTTGGGAAATGGAGGAAGGGCAGGGCTAGTTGGGCACTGAATAGTGGAAATGTGTGAAGCATAACTGTGGAAAAACAAGAATTCTCTTTTTACATATTGAAAGTTGAATTCATAAACCTACGAGTATATAAATGCTGTCTCTCAATCATCTTGGTACAGCTTGCATTTATTTCAACAAGAGCTACAGGAAATTAACTTAAAATAATACATAATAGATTATTACAGACAGTAGGGAGAGATTATCTACTAAAGATTGTTGATGTTGGAGAAGATGAAAAAGTTCTGGAGATGGATGGTGGTAATGGCTGCACAACACTACAAATGTACTTAATGTCGTAGAACTATACAATTGAAAATGGTTAACACGGTAAGTATGCTATGTCTATTTTAACACAATAAAAATAATATGAGTTTAACGGAGAGAGCATGAGAAATATAGAAAATTATGAAGAAAATAAAAATTCTTATATAAAACTACCAGAAAAAAATTGACGTTGAAATCACCTCCAATTGCAATGGGAACTACGGAAAGTCAATCCTCTGGCTGTGATACAGCAGTAACTTAACGCTCAAACATATTAGCAATTCTTCATTTGGATGAGTCACGAATCACACAGTAAAATCAGTCGATAACTTTTGGTGACCTTTTAATTTCTGAACATTTGAGAATACGTGTTTGTGTCAGTACGTGCTTAAATTTCTATTATGTGGATTTTTTTATTTTTGGTCCCTCATCCCTCTCCATTAGCTCAAGTAATTAACAGTTGCTACTCACATTGAATTGAAATGAAATTCCACCCAATTTGGAATTTCAAAACACTTTGCAAGAACATTATAATTCCCATTCCACAAGTCAGAGGATGGAATGAGTAATTGTTGAGGAGGGTAAGTGTGTTTAGAGTCAGGAAGCACCTTAGCATTTCTAATGTTCCTGGTCTATGTGCTCTCTATTAGCACTTTCATTGTTCTAGAAATCAATTAAGTGCTTACTGAGCTTATAGTGTAAGGCTAGTATTTACAGGACAAAGGTGTATAATGGAGAAATTGTAGTTGTTCGTCTGCAACAGGAGGTTAAGGATGACAGGCAGACATGAGAATCTGTCTTAACTGCTTTGGGGCTGGCTTCATTTGGAAAGCTGAAGGTTGAGTCAAAGCTGAAGGTTGCCAACTCGGGAGGAAGAAGATGCCTTAGGGTAACAGATTGTAAACTTGGGTGCAAATCGAAACTGGGAAGAATGTATATACCAGATGGCAGAGGAAAAACTCCATTGAATTTGGGAGCTTAGACAAACCGATAAAGCAGTGGTTCTCAATGGAGTTGGGTGTGTGGCAATTCTTTCTACCCAGGGATCATTTGGCAAAGTCTGGAGACACTTTTTTGTTGTCACAAGTTGGGGGAAGGGTACTACCGGCAACTGGTGAGCAGAGGTTAGGGATGCTGCCATACATCCTATTAATGTATGGGTACAACTCCCACAACCAGGAGGTCCTTGGCCTTACACGTGGCAGTTCTGAAGTTGAGAAGCCCTGTGATAGGAAGGAGAATGCGTTGGTGGCGAGGCAGTAGTTGTGGTAAGGCATCTGGTCCAAATGTGGACCAAGGTGTTGGATATTATAGAGTTCCAAGAGGAAAAGATTATTTGACTTGTCAGATTTGAGATGAGCTAAAGTGAAAGAGGGAAATGGTGGTGGTGATGGTGGTGGGGGTAGGGAGACTCTTGCTAAGGTATTTCAGGATCTTGGTGGGTGTTCCATTGGTCAAGCCAGCGGGTGCCAGGACCTGGAAAAGAAGTAGACTGAATGTTTTGCCAGATAATGTATCAAGTCTGGAGAGATGCAAGCCAGTACCACAGCTTCAGGCAGCAAAATGAAGGTTAGGTGGATAAATACGGTGGGCCTGGGTAGATGAGTGTGGAAGACAGCCTGCAAGACGTGGAAGGCAAGAAGTAAGAGAAGGTAGCAGGTAGAACAAAGGTTCTCAAATGTGTTTGCCCATTAAGATCACTTAGAGAATTAAGAGAAAACCTGATGCCTGGATCCCACCAATTCAATTTAAGTGTTTGGGAGTGAGTTCTGGATTTCAGGTATGTTTATAGGCATTTCCCAAATATTTCCAATGTGCAGATAGGCTTGAGAACTGCTGTCCTAATAGGTCAACGAATTCAAGGAGGACTAATCAGGGCGACCAGAACAATACCTAAGATAAGCTGCAATCTGAGATGAGGGGCTGTTTGTCCCCTATTCCCTGTCCTTTGTAGGGGTGCGTGTGGGCTGTGGTTGAAAAGGTCATGTGCCAGGAACTTGGGCTGGGTTTTGCTTAGAATTTGATGATAAGGAGGCAAGGATCAATTTTTTACTAGTGACTAATGACTGAGCTTTGGGTTTAAACTTCCAGAGAGTCCCCAACTTACCTTGTGATGAGTAAAAATAATACATGAGCAATTAAAAACTATTTTATGTTTTATATATATAGCCATGTGCCACTTAACGACAGGGATACATTCTGAGAAATGTATCATTAGGTGATAGTGCTGTTGTGTGCACATCACAGAGTGCACTTACACAAATCCAGATGGTCTGGCCTACTACACACCTAAACTGTATGGTATAGCCTATTGCTCCTAGGCTATTCGCCTGTATAGCATGTTACTGTACTGAATACTACAGGCAATTGTAATGATAAAAGATTTGTATATTTGAAAATAGAAAAGGTACAGGAAAAATACAGGGTCCAGCACAAATAATGCTTCTTTTTTTAATAAACACATGTTCATAAAACCTGGAGCACAAAGGTTACTAAGGTAACTAAGACAACATGTCTGTTTATACTGTGCTACTTGACGAAGGGCATTACTTCTGCCAGACCCTGTATAATTATAAAAGACAAAAAATGGCACACCTGGGAGCTCCCTGGTGGTGTAGTGGCTTAAGGCTTTGGCACTGGCGCTGTCAGCGCTGCGGCCTGGGTTCGATTCCCAGTCAGGGAGCTACCCACATACCAAAAAGCAAAAAAAAAAAAAAAAAAATGGCACACCTGATGGGGTGCTTACCGTGAACAGAGTTTGCAGGACTGGATGTTACTCTGGGTGAGTCAGTGAGTGGGTGGTGATTGAGAGTGAAGGCCTAAGACAGGCATGTTCAGCCTGCGGCCCAGCACGGCTTTGAATGTGACCCAACACAAATCTTAAAACATGTTTTTGCGAACTTTTTTTTTTTTTTTAATCTTTTCAGCTATTGTTAGTGTTAGTGTATTTTATGTGTGGCCCAGGCAAGTCAAATTGTTGGACACCGCTGACCTAGGACATGACTGTACACTACTGTAGACCTTTTAAAGATTGTACACTTAGGTTATGCTAAATTTATAAAACAGGAGATTAAATAAAGAATAATGGAAAATGATGCAATTAAGAGACATGATAAATATGAGATGTATGAGGCTGGGGCTGGCATAACATGGCATACTGTTTACACAGCAGAATTTATTTTTATGCGTAGAAAGAGTACACTCTAAATGATAAAAGGTAGTATAGTATAATAAATACATAAACCAGTAGCATAGTTGTTTATTATCATTATCAAGTGTTATGTACTGTCCATAATTGCATGTGCTCTACTTTTATCTGACTGGCTGTGCAGTAGGTGTGTCTGCACCAGCATCGGCAGACACATCTGAGTAATGCATTGTGTCACGATGGCCATGACCTCAGGACTGATGCCGAGACGTTGCCATCAATGGCTGCAGCATCATGGCGTCTGCGTCACGAGGCAATAAGTTTTCAGCTCCATTATAATCTTATGGAAACACCATGGTTTGTGCAATCCTTTATTAACCCAAATGTTGTCTGTGGTGCATGCCTGGATAAGAATGAGAATGACATTTTAATAGAAGATATGAAAAGCCATTAGACTACTCATATATTGTAGAAAGTGCATAATTTTCTCCACAAGTAGCTGATAAAGACAGTGTGTTTTCTCACCTTGGTGCCCAAAGATGGATGACGAACTGGCCGGGCGGGTGCCTTTCTTGGCCTCCTTTTCAGATGGGCATCCCTCATCTGCCTTTTCCAGTTTGGAAACATTCCTGAGAAAGTATTCCTTTCTAGTAGGAAGGGAATTTGAGTGAGAGCGTTCTTTGCCGATTCCTGGGACAGTTGCGAAGAGATGAGTAAGTGACTGGTGGCGAGGATCTGTTCTATTTTCATTTGTCTCTGGCAGGGCCTGGTGGCAATTTAATATTCTCTATTATTATTTTACATGCAACTTCCTTCCCAGCTTATGACTCCTGTCAGGACTGTGTATTAGTACCCATTCGTCATTTTTCTTGGGTCGGCCTATAATGCTCCAAGGGAGGGCTGGTATGTTTCAGTAATTTTGCTTACAATTTGATTTGCGTTCTCTAGAATCCCAATTTAGTTTCATCAGCACATTTCAACATACAACAGCTGGGCCCTTGGATGGGCTCATTTACATACATTAGCAGCTGAAAGCTAAGCACCAGAGACCTACCGAGAAGATGGTTTGATATTTTCCCAGAGCTTCACCTGACATTTTTTTGAAATAAACTCTGCCTCCCCCGTTTGTAACTGTATCAGTGACAATATTTTGTGAACAATTAAAAACAACGAAAAAACTAAAAAACCTGTTGGTCTCCGGGCAACTTTGAAGTTAAAATGCTTTGATAAAGAGCCTTGAAAGATAATCAGAGAACACGTTTTACCTACTTCAGTGTTAGGTAAGAATATTATCCCTTCCCATCACAAATATCTTTATTATTAGCTAAATTCCAGAGGAATCAGCTTCTTAAGCAGTCACTGATTGCCTAAAGGCAGATAATCCATTAATCCATAACCGTCATTGTGCCTGAGACCCTGAGCATGACTCGGCAAACAGCTGACATTTTACAGCCATGACACGAGAAAGGCGATGCGTGAGGCTTGTGGAACACTCGGGGTTCTTTTCGCCCTTCTCTTTGCTCATAGTTAAATTCCTGGACTGTGGTCTCGGTTTGTGCGGTCAGCTGAAAAATGCTCCCCCAGCCCCCACCCCCTCAAAGATGTCTCCATCCTAATTCCTGGAACCTGTAATTGTAGAAAAAAGTGTCTTTGAGGATCTTGCTTGAGATAAGATTATTGGGGTGTTTCCTAGAGGGCCCTAACGGTCATTACCAATGTCCTTCTAGGGGGCAGTGGGAGATTGGAACACAGACAGAAGGGGAGGAGGCCACGTGACCACAGAGGCAGAGACTGGAGTGAGGTGGCCCCAAATCAAGAAATGCTGCAGCCACCAGACACTGGAAATGACAAGAAAAAGATTTTCCCTTGCAGCGTTCTCAACCTGTGGGTCACAGGGGTCGCCTGAGACCATCAGAAAACACATATCAGATATTTGCATGACGATTCATAACAGCAGCAACATGACGGTTAGGAAGTAGCAACGACAATAACGTTATGGGGGTCCCCACAGCATGAGGGGCTGTGTTAAAGGGCCGTGGCACCAGGAAGGTTGAGAACCACTGCCCCAGAGCCTGCTGCGGGGACTGCGGCCCTGCCCACACAGTACCCTTCCCGCCGACGACTGCTTGGACTTCGGACGGGGTCTCAGCCCGGGAGTCCCCGTTCTCAGTCTTTGTCTCCTTCCTGCAGTCGCTTAGTCGTCACCGCACCAAGTGTTCCTCATCACGCAGGACTGTAAGTGTGGTGTCGCGTGACATCTATTGAAAAACACGTACCCTGGGGCACCACGACACACCATAAGACACCTGCATTTAAGCTCCTCGCTTATCAGCCAATTCACTTCGTGACCTAGTTTTAGGAACCGGACGTGGTCGTTAAGTGAGGACTGCCTCCGTCTTAATTTCAGCTCAGTGAGACCGATTTGGACATCTGGCCTGAGAGGTAAATTTCTGTCGTTTTAAGCCACCACGTCTGTGGTCATTTGTTAGGCGGGCGCAGGAAACTAACATAGTCTGTAAGTCTCCCCTATGGTTCTCAGGTTGTTTATTTATTGTAGTAAATAAATGTCAGCATTTTTTTTTCCTGGAAATGAATTGTTAATTTACTTGACATTTTTCACTTGGTGTCTCATTTGTGATCCATTTATTCTACTGATTCCTGTCTGTTTGGGCAGTAGCTGCAGGATCACTTGATCTGCTGAAGAGATCCCCAGCCATGGAACAACACGTTTGTGAACCGGTCACCTAGGAGACTCAGTATTCCGGAAAAGAGAGCACATCATCTGCTGTGTATGGAAGGTTTATCATATAACCATTTTACTCTCTTTTCCAGTTTCTATGAGATAAATAGACACACTGTATTTTATCATAAATAGTGTTGTACGAGATACCTCAGAATTGGAATTAAACTCTGTGCAGTGGCCATAGGTGTGAGTTATAGATTATGATGATTCCGGACTGCAGTGGGGGTAATACAGTCAGGATGTCCTTGTTCTCTTTGGGCCATAGCAGAGTACCATCAGACGTCACTGTTCTTTCTTCTGCTATCATTTGACCATGATTCACTGGGGCCAGTTCCTGATTTATGGAGCGCTCTAATACAGGTGTCATTGAGGATAATGTGGGCTCTTGGGGGAGCCTATTTACATACAAGTTGTGATTCCAGTGCAATGTTTCAAGGAAAGCTAATAGAGCTTGTGTTTTAGCCAAAGGCCCTAGAAGTATGGTTGAAATGAACTGCTAGAGATTTTAAAAAAATATTCTTCATAAAAGCACATGATGAGTTTTTCTATTAAAAAATCAGAAAAACATAATTCCTTTTAAAATCATTGACCCCCTCATATGACAATAACTGCTTCTTAAAGGGGACAATCAGAACATGATCAAGTTGGAAAAACTGGTTTTCTTTTGCAAAGAATGCAGTACAAGTTATATGTGCCTATATGTTGGTTAAAAGATAGTATTTTTTGAAGACTTATAATTTTATAACAAAATTAAATAAATTTTCAGTTAAATTTAAATGATTCTATGTTCTCAAATAACTTTCTCATGGAAATGGGAGAATTTTAAAAAGACAGGTTTGAGTTGTTGGTAGAGGAAATCTATACTTCAAGCTTAATTTTCTTTGTGGGAAAGTACCTAGGAGTTTATAGTTTTCAAATACTCTCTCCCTTTCTTCCATGATTCATTCTGAGACACTGTGGTAGATACTGATGGAGGTAAATAAGACAAGGTCTTTACTATGAAATGTTTCTTTACAACCCTTAGGAATTTTCAGAGATACAAAGCAGTTGTGACCCAAGTGGGCCTGAGATCAGATTGAGAGGAGAGAATCTGTTTACTTCAAATTGGATCAACCAAACCTCTAACAAAGCCTAAGAATAAGCTAAATTTCATTATGTTGGGAGATGGGGATGTGTGTGTGATTTTTTATTCATAAAATCAACCTTTGATAATGAAAATGCTGAAGAATAATTACAGGCTTGCTATGAAGGGTCAATCTGAGAATTGACTGGAGAGATGGCATATGAATTATGGATTTTCTTTTCCTGTGAAATCTCTTTTATCACAATTCCCTGAGAATTTTTATACTGTATGTATTGAAGAGAATGAGAATTAATTTAATTATCTACTTTCTGTTTATTTTTTATTTTTATTTAAAACACACAGTTTTCTTACTAATTTAGTGCATGTGACCAATGACCAGTCAAAAAAATGTGTCAGAATAGCGTGCTACAGATACCTGCTTAATGTGGTCAGTGTTTCAAAGTAGGTATAAATACAATTTTGTTAAATGAAGCTATGACAAAAGCAGATAGAATTTTTTTCTTATGCAAAATGTCCTAACTTATATAAGGAGAATATTTTCTTTATCTGAGGCAATACATATTGCCTAACCTATCTTAATATATTAAAAATATAAGAAGTTGTATAGTAAGTAAAAATAACATGATCTAAAGTTGAAATCTGCTAAGCTAAAGTAATTATTAATAAATAGGTGATTGAGTGTTGGAAGGAGATTCACAAAAGGGAACTAGAGAAGCAGATTCTTTGAATTTGGGGTGAAATGGTTTTTAGGTTTCAAGAAGTCATGTAAGCACCTGGTCTGTGTGCAGAGGGAAGGGAAGAGGAATTTGGTTGTGGGGAAGGTGGACATCGTAGGGTTTTATAACTCAGATTTCAGTGTTTGCTTGCAGTCCTCAGTGGTCCTGTCTTTGCCACAAGCTGTGAGTCCGGCTTCTCATTTCTGACCTCATGCAGTCTTGAGTTCTTGACATTGGCACCTCCCAGCTCCCACACTTTGTCAGAAGTCTCGGCCCACCTTGTCTTATTCAGTTGCCTCTTGATGGGCACTTAGGTTGCTTGTGAAGAACACATGTTCAGCCAATCATTGAAGCACTGCCTCTTGGTAACATTCTAATCGGGAAAGGATTGATCAATAACAAATTAGAAGGGCAAGTGATCCCTCGTCTGGACAGTTTTCTTCCACCAGTGTAATTGCTGAAATTACCTGTTTGGTGCTTTAGGCATTTGGGTTTCCACCTCCACCTACAAAGGGTATTATTTACCCACCTCTATCTCTCCTGGCCACGTCTTCCCTCTTCCTGCCCTGGCATCCACCTACATATACATGTTTTCCAACAAAGCCCACGAGCTCAGTAAAAACAAGAACTGGTCTTTCGAGAAAGAATAGGGTTTACCATGGCAAACCAGTGATATTCAAAAACCACAAACCATAATTCCAGAAACGCCAGTTCTGTTTCTTGTTTCTTTTGAGACATGAAAAATTTTATTTTTGAAGCGAAACCTGTAATTAGAACATCACTGTGGTGGTAGTACTATGGAACCATTTAAAAAGCAGTGGAGATGATAAAGATGAGAATTAAAAGGATGGAAAAACGTAAATTAGGCAAATTCTCATAAAAAGAAAACCAATGCAGCTATAATAATTTATTAAAAAAATAGACTAAGGCAAAAAAGCATTACTAGAGATAAAGATAACAAGTTCAATCCCTTGAATGATAGAACAATTTTAAATTGTATGTTCAAAAAAAAATACTGTTTCACAATATATCAAGCAAAATGATAGAACTATGAAGAGAAATAAACTACTCTACCATTACAATAAGAGATTTTTAACATATCTGTTTCAGTAAGTAACAGAACTAGTTAACAAAATTAATAAGGAGAGAGAAAATTTTGAGCAACCTATTAACAAATTTGGTCTAATGGTCACATAGAGAACATCCAAGAACTACAGAACTGAATGTCCTTTTAAGAACAGATGTGTTATTGACAAAAAATGATATATCCTGCATCATAACAGAATTCTAAACAAATAATGATACTACATACAAAAACTCATGGGGTACAACCAAAGCTCTACATAGAGGGGATTTTTTAACCTTAAATTTATATTTCAGAAAACTTTAAGTTAATACATTTGAAAATATACCTAGAAAATGTAACTCCCCAAAAATGACTTAAAAGAAACAAAAAGTCTTTCTACAAAGAACATTCTGGATCCAGATAAATTTACCAGAAGTTTTATTAAAATCTTAAACAAAAACAAAACAGAACAAAACAGAACACTTCAATGTTATGCACACTGAGAGAGGAGTAGTATCTAGAATAAAATATTCCTAAGGATACGAAGAAGACAATCTCAGGGAAAAAGGCAAAAGACTTGAACATTTCACAAAAGAAAACATTTTTTCCAGACTTTTTTATTTTTAAAAACAGCTTTCTTGATGTATAATTGATATGCAGAAAAAACTGGACATATTTAATGTATACAATTTGGTAAGTTTAGAGCTATGCATACACTTGTGAAATCATCACCACCATGAAGGCAATAAAATATTCATTACCTCTAAAGGTTTCCTCCTGCTCCTTCCTCTCCGGTGAGAACACTGCATGAGATCTATCCTCTTCGCATATTTTTAAATGCACAATACTCAGCTGTTGTCTATGGGCACCGTGTTGTACAGTAATCTCATGAAAAGATCCTCAACCTGAAACTCTCTCTTCCCCTCCCCACCCCTCTTCTGTGTCTCCACCCTTTTTGTCCAGAGACCTGGTGGTCTCATTCAATGGCATGTTCCCAGAGCATAGAAAATAAAACAGGATCTGGATCATAGTGGATTTTCAGTAAATATCTATGTAAACTATAAATATGCATGATTGAAAAAGAAAAAGCACAAAGAGAAAGCGAATGGGATAATGAAAGAAGGAGGTCGAAGGTGTAACTCTCCAGAACGCTAACATGCAAGGCGTTCTAGCATTCAGGAGAAGGCCTGCAGAGCAGACACGGCGGAGAAGGGAGTCCAGGAAGGAGGACCGTATCAGCATCAACTAGGGTATCTTTGGCTGCAAGGAACTGAACATCGAAGAGTGGCTTAAACAAAAGGCTTTTGTTATCTCACATGATAGCCTGGGGGTAGGTAGTTCCAGGGATTTTTAGTTCAGTATTTCTTCCACGTATTAGCTTTTGGTGATTCTCCTGGCTTTTCTCTCATGGTCACAGAAAGGCTGTCACAGCACCAAATATCAAAAACTGAGCTCAAAGATAGCAAGAACTTACCCTTAGGTCCCATTGGCCAGTACAAACTCCTAAAGCAACTATAGCAAAAGGGAGTGAGAGTTCCTTGATTGGTTTAATTCAGGGGTGTCCAACCTTTTGGTTTCCCTGAGCCATATTGGAAGAATTGTCTTGGATCACACACAAAATACAGTAACACTAGCGATACCTGATGAGCTAAAAAAAGGTCCATGTATAATTTTCCTAATGTTTTAAGAAAGTTTACAAATTCATGTTGGGCCACATTCAAAGCCATCCTGGGCCACAGGTTGGACAGGCCTGGTAGGTCAATACAGTTCATCTCCTGGGGCTGGGGGAGAGGCCTGCTTCCCCTGAGCATCTTGCTGTCCCCCACTTGCACACAGCTGGCACGGCATTAGCAAGGAAGTAGGTGTGGGTACGTGCATGTGAGCGAGGGCCAGTGCCCGCGGGAGAGGCAACCAACAGGGTATCTGTCACGGAATTCAAGGAGGGAGTCAGGTGGGTCACTTGCAGCTGAGTGGTCATTTAAATGAGACAAAGATTAAATGCGACTACAGGGTGGGACGACAAAGAGAACATTGATGGCAGTGGTAAGAGCAAGTTTGTGGTTTGGGGAGGAAATTAGGGGGAACAGGCCAGGTTATGGTGAGTTACAGAGTAAAATGGTGATGGGAAGGCCATTCGTTCAAGGGTCTTGGCTACGAGGGAGAGGAGAGACATCGGAGCTGGCTTGACCTCTAACCTGTTCCTGGCTGAAAATCCTACACATTTTGTTCCTCAGCCATGACTGTGTCAGCAGCCTGTGTATTTCAGAATTTTTTGAATAATTCCCACATTTGATCATGTTAGCTTATTTCCCATTCTTCTGATTATTCTGGTTACCTTTCTTTGACCCTCCTTAATTCCAGCGTTTTCTTCATGCAGTGTGGGAGCGAGAACGATACACATGCTTTTGTTGGATTCAAAAATGACTCTTTTCTCATTATAAAAATGATACCTATTCATCATGAAAAACACAAAAAATAGAAAGATGCAGCAGGAAAAGCAAAAAATATATATGATCCTAATCCATAGAAATAACGAGCAATAACATGTTGCTGTTTTTTTTAACTTTTTTCATCCATATGTATTTATTTTATATAGTGAAATACTTTATATTCTGTTTTATGACTTGCTTTTTCCTTGGTATTGTATGACAAGTTTCTCATCTCATAAGACATTATTGATGTATACAATTTATTGACTGAAAAAGACTCTATTATATAAATAGATCATTTAATATTCTTCAGTTGTTGAACATTTACATCATTTCCTTTTTTTGTTGCTACATTTGTTTCTGCCCATGTGTCTGCATATTGTCTTGGGATGGGTTTGTAATCATGGGACAAGTATGTGAGAATATAAAATGATTTTAAGGTTTTTGGCAGAAAAGTCATTTGGTTAAATGTAGGTGCTCGGGCTTGTGCTTCATTCCAAATCTCACATTTTCTAGACATGTGACTTTGCATAAGAAACAGACCCAAATCTCAGTTCCCTAATCTATAAAATGTGGGTCGTAGTGTCTACTTCAAAAGATTCTTAATAAGGTAAATAAAATAATTTATAAAGGGCTTTTATAACAGTGTCTAACAATACATACAAGCTATTTCTAGAAACGATGCCTCAATTTATTGTCTCTAAGCAGTCTATTTTATTTTTAATCTAGAATCTATAAAGTTTAGCACTGGGCTTTTAAAAAATCTGCAATAAAATACATGGCTGCTGTGTGCAAAGACACTTATCGTAATAAATTTGGGGGTCAGTACAACTTTAGCTTTTAGGGTTTTCCCCCTCAGGCCAAATATTTTAAGTTTACAAGTAACATTGAGTTGGTCACAGAAAGTTCTTCAGAAAATGTTTGTTTCACCCTTCACTGAGTGTCTTGAGCTAGTGCATTCTGTGTAGAATCTCTTACATTTGATTAAAGCATTTGAATGGATGTGTTAGTGCTTAAACTATTGCTCAAAAGGCTGCCCCCACTCCTAACCTACTTTAGTTTCTATTATATATTAAGCCACTAGGGATAAACAAAGCTGTAAATTGACTTTGAATAAAAATAAGGCTTAGATCTGTGAAAAAAAACCATTGATCCCAAATGTAATCTATATGTCCTCTGGAATCTCTCAGAACAGAGAAAAGCAATCTTATAAATTTCCTGAATGCCAAAGGATTTTCAATAGCTAGTAAAGTGCTCTATAGCTCTGATAGTGTCTGACTTTTTCACTTTCTGCCTCAAGGCTCAGTTCTAGCTCATGGAGGGTTTCTGGCCCATAGATTTGCTTTAGTGTTGCAGTCGTAGAGTGTGGAGTCCTAACCTCACATAACAAGTTTTTGGGATTTGAGAATAATATTTGAGGGAACAAAGCCACATTTGTTCACTGGGCACTTTTATGTAGCAGAAATAGCCCCTTCTGAATTTTTAGTTACCAAATAGAACTTTAGATATTATTTTTTCATATATAAATAAGCTTATTTTGTTATTTAATAAGCTTCATATATAATCTTATTTTAATATACTTTTTTAATCTAAGCTTACTTTCCTTTTATGATAAGACATAACACTCAAATGATTGAAATAATTATTTATTATGTGATTTGTTTTTCAGAATTTAATTTGTGTATCTCTGCAAAGGGTTTTGTAGTAGCCTGCTGGATCTGGTTCACTTACGCTCATCAGAGCCACTTATTATTTTCACAAATTGGTTAAGGTCATGTTGGTAGCTTGAAATCATCGATGGTGGGATTATTTTCACCATGGAAATCAGCAAACACTACAGCTGAAGTTGTTCCCCCCATATGCTCCACCCCTACCTCACAAGCTGGGTAGTAAACATTTACTATCAGACCACTGCTTTTGAGGTAGTTTTAAAGGCATTGGAAATTTTAACCTATCAGACTAAAGTTTAATATAACATATTTAAGGCAGAATAAAAAGATTATCAGGTATTGCACATTCTACCAGTGGTGGTTTGTGAAAAGCTATTATTTACTCAAAAATAGTCATTTAGGACATGACAGACAAATTGAATGTGGGAAGAAAGGAAACCACAAATAGGAGGCACACATTACAGTAAATGCAGAAAAATAGACAACAGAGGTAAGAAAATAGAAAGCCAAAGGAAAAAACAAATCTTGAAGAATGAAGGACAAGAAGAAGACTGAGCTAAGCAACATTGACACTAAAATTGAATTTGAGAAGTGCAGAGAGGTTAAAAAAAGACATCAGAATAAAATAGTTTTGAAAATGGTCAACAATACCCACTTGGTGAAGTAATGTCTTTTCAGGGTGACATTTGCTGAGGTGGAAAGTGGCACTAAAATCACCCGCCTCTGAAAAACAACACATTTTGCCGTTGGCATTTTGGAATGCATTTAGAGAATAGCATTATGGGTAGGTAACCATACACTTATTGTCCACACTGGGACTTTTGTGAATGAAAGGGGACTCTATTCATAATTCATTCCCAGCAACAACATAAACCAGAACCACTGAGGCACACCGGGATATATGTACAGGCTGGTTAGAGGCTAGACTACTGGTCACCCAGTGTCCAATATAGTAGGTTAAAAGAACTCGCCTGATAAATATTACAGCTAAAAGATTAAAATAAAGATTGTTAGTCAATAATTGTATGTAATTAGGTGTTTTCCCATTATGAGAAGGTTAAAAAGTAAAAAGAGGTGATACATAATACTGTTGACTAAACAACCCAAACTATGTGAGGACCTGGCCTCCAGTTGCCACAGCTCAGTCTTGGCACCCCATGTGTCCCTGCCCTCTCTGACCTTAATGAGGTCCTGGGGTAACTGTTCTTGTAACTGTCAACATGAGAAAGAGTTGGCCCAGGAACGCTTCAACTTCAGTTACTTACCAAGGCCTCTTCCTTACACTGTTTCTTGTACTATGTCTAGTTTTTTTGGGGGGGGTCCTGCTTAAGTGGTTAAGTTTCTCACATGTCCCAACACCCGGATAGCAGTCCTTAGTGCCGTGGGAGACCATGGCAGCTTTCCAGAGAAGGGCTCAGCGAGTTCCATCGAGTTCCTTCCTCCAACTTGCCAACCCTCAAACCCTTTATGAGAGACTCATACAGGAAAGTCACCCGTTTTCTGATTTTCGTAGCGTCTCTAGGGGCTGTGCTGAACGGTGCTCCGCGCTCGTGCTCAGTACCTGGGCGTAGGGGTCCCGCGATGTCACGGGGCTTGGGCCTGGCCGGGTGAGTTCATGTTCTGGTGACGGGCCCATAGTTTACAGTGAGTCGTTGTACTTTGTAGAAAGTGGGTCAACGGATTTAAAGTCTAAAGGACGTAAGGGACTCAACATTCTTTTATCTGGAACTCTCCTCACAAGTATCTTCCTAGGCATCCTGAGGTCACCCTTCTGGAAGGAAAGCTCTAGTAAGACCACATTCCCATTCCCTTTCCCCTGGCCGTCACAGTGAACATGTCACTCAGGTTCTGAGCCGTGGACCTTTCTGTGATGAGGGAAATATCCTGTATCTGTGCTGTCCAGTATAATAACCACTTGCCACATGTGGCTATGAAGCACCTGCAATCTGGCTAATATGACTGAGAAATAAATTTTCAATTAAATTTAATTTAAGGTCACTTAAATGTAAATAGCCACGTACGGTCAGCGGCTACTCCATTGGATGATACAACCCTGTACCAACCCAGTGCCCATAAAATCCGTCTATTCGGTGACACCCTTGCCACACTTCAGCTCAGCAGTATTTCCCCAGCTAGGAGTGATCTGTGAGGGCCCACACTGATTCCCCAAAATCATTTAAAAATCTCACTGCAATTTTCCACAATATCAAGGAGCTGAATTTGAGAGTGGGCAGCTGGTCTACGGTGTGGGTGAACATTGCACCAGAATTTGGACTGCTCTTTGTCAAACCCCTTCTTTTGCAAAGATTATAAACATTTCTGAAGGCTCCCTGATGTAATGTAAGAATAAAATAATAGGGCTCATGGCAATATTATTAACACTGTGGATGCTATGTTTGTATTATTCATACCAACACGGGGAATCCTGTCATCATCTCTGACTCAATTCCTCTCCTTATTTAAAACAATTCAACTTCCAAGTCTTCTCTGTCCCTGGTGGTGACTGAATGCAGGTCAGCAGCAGCCATGGACAGTGCCAGTTGCTCCCTCCCCAGGGGTGGGGGGAGAGAGAGCTCCTTCCCTAGTCACTGTCGTGTGACTGCTCCCTTTTCTGCCAATGCCTTTTCCTTCTTCCCTAACACGTCATCGTGTACTCACAGCTCCTTCCAAAGGGAGCATTCTTGTACCTCCCCATGAAGAAATGGCCTCAGATGGCTGTGTTAGGTGTCCTATGACTCTCGTCCCCAATTGTAGTCCATCGTCCCCGAGATGGGTACCCGTCCTAAAGGCAGCCAGTTCGCAGACTGTTGGGAGGCCTATACCATGATCTAGACTCCAAGGATGAGCGGTGCCAACTCCGTTGTCTGTCAGGAATGGGATCTGTGACGTGATGATAGGGGAGAAATCAGCCATGGGGGCTGAAACTGAAAGATGGATTAGGGAAAAGCCGCGGAGCAGTGTTGGTGCCATGAGGATCGACCAATGGAAGTCGCGAGGCAGCAGAAATGATGAGGAAGATAAAAAGGCAGAAACTATGAGTAAGAAGAAGATACAGGCAGGAACAGCTAAGCAGATTAGCAAATGAGGAGTCCATCTCCAGCTCCTGGAGAATGGAAGAGACACGCAGGGACGAGCAGAGCCATGCTGATGGCAAAGCCCTCCAACAAGAACTACGATTTCCTGCTGCTGAGGCCCTCAGGAAAGGGGCGTCTGAACGGGCCTGGCCTTCGTGATGCCTGATTCTGTGTGGGGCAAGACTGACGCCTTCTCCTGGGTTCCCTAGAACGAATTTGTGTTAGGCAGGGTTTTCCAGAGGCACAGAATCACACACACACACATACGCACACACACACACACACACACACACACACACACAC
>PVJL010012750.1:0-35570 GCA_004026885.1 Lyroderma lyra | reverse complement strand
CTACTGTGTTTGGAGGCTATGCGCATATATCCTGGGGAGAGGCCAACAAAAGGCTTTTGCTGGGGAAGCTGTTTTTGCTAGCTGGGGTGAATGCTAGCAAATCAAATCAGTCTTTCTTCCCAGCCCTGATTCAGTACCTGGCTGTCTAAAGGCTCACACTGCTTTCAGAACTCTGGGGTGCACGAGAAAGTGCCCGCTCTGTAAGTCCAAAGCCATGGGCCTGGCCTGAGACAGTAGGGTCGCCTTTGCAGCAGGCTGGGAACAGGAACTGCAGCCCTGTGTAGGTCTCCAGGGGGCTTAGAGCTGGGGTGTTATTTTTGCAGTTCAGAGTCCTCGCTCAGCCCTTCTACCACTCAAAAGTTCAGAGGCTGGCTCCCAAACTCCTTCTGTCCCCAGCTCCCCAGTCTCTCTCCCCTCCCCCAAACTGTGCAGCTCGGAATAGTCAGCAGGGATCGCATCCCGCGTGGTTCGTCTCTGCTCCCTTCCTTCTCCCCGACTCGCCCCCTTCTTGCCAGCCTTCAGGTGTTTACTTGCGATTTGTGGATTTCTCAACAGCTGGTTTGTCACTCAGGGTCCTCTTTCTTGGCTCCTGGATGGCTGTTCAATTGTGTTTTCTGGGACACGCTTTAGGAATCTCCTCTCCAGTCACCATCTTGTCTTCTCTCGATGTGTCGTTTTTGAGCAATAAATTTTAAATCACTTGGCTGTCTCATTTTGTGTTTTGGAATTTCTCTTTTGAGAGTGAGCAGATCACCAAAGTGGAAGCTGAAATGGTTTATAGTAATGCCCATGAGACAATTTAATTTACATAAGAAAAGTAGAATTTGAGTCTAAAATTTATATGGAAATAAAGGAGAACATGGACTCTAGAAATGAAAAAATGGACAAAATGCTAGAGAAGTTAAAAAAGTTCAAAGAGAACCAAAAAAATGTTTTAATTGAAAAATGAGGTGGGTGAACTAAGAAAAAGAATAAGATAAAAACAAAGTCATTACTATAATTAAAACTATATTGAAAGCAATGAGAAGTAGATACATGGTGAAAAAAGAGCCAGTTATAATTTTTAATGCTAATAAAAGCTAGTATTTACTTACTACCAGAAACTCTTCTAAGAATCTTACACTTACAGGCTTATCATATATGCTTTAAAATTTCCTTTACTTAGTATTATTAAGACCATTTTCTATATTCTATAGATGAGGAAACAGAGATAAAGACATCATGCTGCAAGTACATCTCTTTACTAGAAGCCCAGAATATACAAAATTACATATGTGTAAAATATTTTCAGCTTTGCCTGTGCTGCTAGACAATGTAGGAGCATGAATGTTTTTGAGGAATTTCGGTAGACAAAACCATGAAAGCAATTAGCCATAAAGATTAGAGAGTAGAGATGCAATGTTTGCATAATTGTTGCCTCTGAATTAGAGAGGGAAATAAATATGAAAAGCAATAACACTCTCCATATATGAAAGAACTGAATTTAAAGATGTAAGCTGAACACTGTGACTGTTACAAGAAAAAGTAGAATTACTAACCCTGAGGGATAGTATAGAATAAATATTAATATTCAAGATTAAATAAAAAGTACTATAGTCATCTATCATAAAAAGCAATTACTTCCAAGAGGGAAAACAGGGTAAATTCAGTTTTCCATAGCAGTATGCAATGTTCAAGAGACAATGGAGAATGTCTGCAGAATTCTGAGTTTAAGAATTGTGATCCAAATATTTAATAACTAGCTAGCTTTTTATCCATTAATGAGGACAACAGAAAACTATTCTTAAACAAATAAGAACTCAGCAAATATACTACCATGAGAGATTATAGTAGGAAAACATCTGAGTTATGAATTCTGTGAACCAACTTGTATCAGTTAGCTTTTGCTCTGAAGCATATCACTCCAAAACTTAGTGACTTAAAACCATAACTCTTTATTTAGCTCGTGATCCTATATGTAGGCTGAGCAGTTTATGTAATCTAGGTGACTTAATCTCTCTGGGCTCTCATGCATCTGCTTGAGCTGCATATGCCCTGGCAGTTGGATGATACAGATGGCCTCAGTCTAATGTCTGATGGTTGGTAGGCTGTTTGCAAGGGCAAAAAGGGAACTGAGTCACGTGGCTCTTAGCCTCCACATGACTACCCCAGATTATTTTTGCAGGTGTGGGTGTCAGGAGTTCCAAAAGCAACAGTACCACAAGTGTAGAAATGATAACACCTCCTGATATCTTTTGTCAGAATCCACGTGGAATCACTCCACAGCATTCCACTGATCAAAGCATGTCCCAAGGGACAAGGACATAGACTCACCTCTTATGAAAGAAATTGAAAAGTGCTGGGGACAGTTTTTCCATCTGTCAGAAAACTGAAAACTTAAAATTAAAAACAAAGCAATTTGAAGTTAGAGAGTGTGATACCTCTGGCTTTTTTTTCCCCCATCAAAATTCCTTTGGTTCTTCGGGGTCTTTGTGGTTCCATACAAATCTGATAACTTTTTGTTCTATTTTTTTTAAAAATGGCATTGGGATTTTGATGAAGATTGCATTAAATCTATATATTGCTCTGGGTAATATGGCCATTTTAACTGTTGATTCTTCCAATCTTTGAACACAAAATACCTTTCCATTCCTTTGTGTCTTCAATTTCTTTTAATAATATCTTATAGTTTTCTTTGTATAGGTCCTTCACATCCTTTGTTAAGTTTAATCCCTATGTATTTTATTCTTTTAGTTGCAGTTGCAAAAAATATATATTTTTCTGAAATTTCATTTTTAGTAGTTAGGAATGCAATAAATTTTTGCACACTGGTTTTGTGTCCTGCAACTTTGCTGTACTTGTATATTGTTTTTAGTAATTATTTTCAGTGGAATCTTTAGAGTTTTCTATTTAAAATATCACATAGTATATAGAAAGGGACAATTTGACATCATTCCCAATTTGGATGCCTTTTATTTCTTTCTCTTGCCTGATTGCTCTGGCTAGGACTTCCAATACTTCATTGAATAACAGTGTTGAGAGTGGGCACTCTTGTCTTGTTTCTGATGTTAGAAGAAAAGGATTCAGTTTTTCACCATTAAGTATAATATTAGCTGAGGGTTTGTCATATATGGTCTTTATTATGTTGAAGTACTTTTCCTTATATACCCATTTCATTAAGCAATTTAATCATAAATGGATGTTTTATCTTATCAAGTGCTTTTTCTGCATTTATTGAATGATTATATAATTTTTACTCTTTATTTTTTTATGTGATATATTACATTGATCGATTTGTGTATGTTGAGTTACACTTGTGCCCTGGAATAAACTCCATTTATTTGTGATTTATAATCTTTTTAATGTACTGTTGTATTTGATTTGCTATAATCAAAATAGAATGGCACTGACCGAAAAACAAATACACAGACCAATAAAAGAAATTTGAAAATTCAGAAATAAACACACACATATATGGACAAATAATCTTGACAAAAGAGCCAATAGCATACAATGGAAAAAAGAAAGCCTATTCAATAAATGGGGCTGTAAAAATTGGAAAGCCATATGCAAAAGAAAGAAACTAGACTGCTATATACCCAAATGAATTCAAAATAGTCCAAAGACCTAAATATAAGACCTGAAACAATAAATTGCATAGAAGAAATCATAGCTACTGAACTTACAGACCTTTACTTTAAAGAGGATTTTATAAATTTACCTCAAAGGTAAGGGACGTATTAGCAAAAATAAATGAATGGGACTATATCAAACTAAAAATCTTCTGCAGAGCAAAAGAAACCATCCACTAACCAACCAACTGAGGCAAAAATTTTAAAGTAGAATTACCATATGACCCAGCAATCCGTCTTCTAGGTACATTCCCCCAATATCTGAAAAAATTTGCCTGTAAAGGTATATGTACTCCTATGTTTATTGCAGCATTATTCACAGTCCCAAGACACAGAAACAACCCAAGTGTCTTCAATCAGATTGAATCAAGAAGCTGTGGTACATACATACAATGGGATACTACTTGGCCATAAGAAAAGATGAAATACTGCCATTTGCAACAACATGAGTGTACCTTGAATTTATCATGTTAAGCAAAATAAGTCAGACAAAAAATGTCACGAACCATGTGATTCCAATCATACATGAGATATAAAACTGAAAGCAATAGATGACCAAGACAAACAAATAAACAAGAACCCATAGACATAGACAACAGTTTAGTAGTTACCAGAGGGGAAGAGAGTAGGTGGGGGAGAGGTAGAAGAGGGTAAAGAGGGTCCAGTATATGGTGACTGAAGGAGATTTGACTCTGGGTGGGTGGTGAGCACACAAGGCATTATATAGATAACTTATTATAGAATTGTATACTTTAAACCTATATAATTTTACTTACCAATGTCATTCTAATAAATTTAATTAAAAATAAGTCAATTAAGAATATAGAAAAAAATAATAAAGCAAAATAATACTAAGAAATGGAGAAGTTAAAGTATTTAGAACTCCCTATACGCTTTCTTTGTCCATCAATGGACACTTAGGTTGCTTCTGTGTCTTGGTTATTATAAGTAATGCTACAATGAACATGGAGGTGCATGTAATTTTTTGAGTTAGAATTTTCTGTAGTTTTGAACAAATACTCAGAAGTGGGATTGATGGATCATGTGTAAGTTCTATTAAATTTTTTGAGAAACCTCCATACTGTTTAGCACCATGGATGCACCAATTTATAATACCACCAACAGTGCATGATGTTTCCCTTTGCTCCCCATCCTCACCAACACTCATTTGTAGATTTATTGATGATAACCATTCTAATAGATGTAAGGTGATATCTCCTTGTGGTTTTGATTTATAATTACTTGATGATTTGTGATGTTGAGCATGTTTTCTTGTACCTGCTCGTCATTTGTACATCTATTTCGCAAAAATATGTATTCCGATCCTTGGCCCATTAAAATTTTTTTTGTGTATTTAGTTGAATTCTTTATATATTTTGGATATTAACCCCTTATCAGATAAATAATTCAAATATATTTTCTCCTACTTGGTAAGTTTACTTTTCATTTCCTTTTGTGTTTGTTCGTTTTTGGTTTAGTTTTGTTTTTGCTGTGCAGAATCTTTTAAATTTGATGTAGTCCTACTTGTTTATATTTGTTTTTGTTGCTTTTGCTTTTAGTGTCAAAATCAAAATATCATCACTAACCAAAGTAAAGGAAATTACTTCCTATCTATGTAGTTTTCTAGAAATGTTATGGTTTCAGGTCTTACGCACAAGTCTGTAATTTTTTCTGAGTTAATTTTTGTTTGTGATGTAAGATAGTTGTCTACCATTCTTTTGCATGTTGCTGTCCAGTTTTTCACTTTTATTGAAGATACTATACTTTTCTCATTGCATATTCTTGCCTTCTTTTTCATAAATTAACTGACCCCGTATACATGAGTTTAGTTGCGGGCTCTCTATTCTGTTCAAGTGATCTACATGTCTGTTTTTATACAATACTATACTATGTGGGTTACTACAGCTTCACAATATAGATTGAAATGAGAAAGCATGATGCCTCCAGCATTCTTTATTTTTAAGATTGCTTTATCTATGCAGGGTCTTTTGTGGTCCATACAAATTTTAAAATTGTTTTTTCTATTTCTTTGAAAAATAACATTAGAATTTTGATAGGGATTGCAATGAAAACAGTGACTAAATTTCAGAACAGAAAAGGTTTTATTATCAGAAAACAGGCATCAAACATTTAATTTTAGTAATATCACTTGCCCAAAAGATGTGGTATGCACACTTGAAATAGAAGGTTACTAAATTCTGGCTAAGAATTTCTTTTGTCATTTTGGACTTAGATTATATTCAAGAGAAACAATGTTTCTAGTGTTATTCTTGAAGGGCAAAAGCCTATAGGAACACAATTTATCACCTGAGTGTAGTCTTAATGGTTTTCTCCGGATGTGGTTTTGTTCTAATCAGCCTTGAAAATTCTGGAAAGAAGTACATTAACTGGTCTCCCAGGATCTGATTTTCTATCCTGTCAATGTATTAGTCAATGTAGTCATTGGCCAGCTTCAACCACTCTGGTCAATGGTGTTATTAAATCCACCTATAGTGAATGACAGAGGATAAAGGATTTATTCTCTTTTATAGTCAGGCTTTTGATAATAGGCATTTAAATACATTCCTTTAATTACTGAGGTGGTTGATCAAGTCCATTTTACCCTGACCCCTATGAATATAACATCTGTTAAATTTATCGCCTCTTCTCCAGTATTACTGTGCAGTCTTAACTAAGCATGTGGCCCTTGCTATTTGGTTACTCAAGAGAGCCCATATATCACTTAGCACATCAGAAAGCCTGTTCAATTGCTTTTGCCTTCATTTATTACCCCACAGGACAGAAATTACTCTTAGCTTTCCTGATTAAAACACTGTGACTGTGCTTTAAGTTTAATTGTGTACATTGCTAGTTAATAGCAAACACTTCCCTTGGGCATAAACTTTTAAATCTCACTTAGATTGGCTCTGTGTAATGATAGAGGCTTCAGCTTAGAAATAAGAGGAGCAGTCACAACATCTTTGGTCTCTAGTCATATATAATGCATCCCAGAAATTCTCAGAAAAAGCAAAATAAAGTAAATTTTAGAGATACAACCCCAAATAAATAATTCCCAGAAAATACTTAATTTAAATGAGAACGTAGTTCTGATAACTTGTGCATTTTAAAAAAGCAGTTATGTTTTTAATCTGGAACATTTAAGCTACTTGAAACTGGAATAAAGAATTCTGGAATGTATGTGACTAATTACAAATATAATTTTTTAAATGGGTAACTTTTCCTTAAAAATAAGAAGACAACAAGTACATATAAGACTGGAGGAAAAAAATTTTGCATTGCTAAAGGAATTTAAGCCATTTAAATTATTTTTTAAATCATCGAGTATTCTCAAACCTTAATAAATGAACATTTTTATTTATTATAACATTTTAAATATTGAGAGTTTAAATAGAATTTTAGTTAATTGTTTTTAGACATTTAAAAACATTTATTATTCCAGTAACATAGATTAATAACATTATATGTTTCATGTGTACAACACAGTAATTCACTATCTATATACACTATGGGGTATTTGCTACCCAAACTCTAGTTTCCATCTATTACCGTGTATTTGATACCCATTACCTATTTTGCCATCCCGTCACCTTCTTTCTCAATCTGTGCTCTGTAACCATGAGTTTGTTTTTGTTTTGGTTTGTTTGTTCATTTATTACTTTAAAAAATATATTTTACATGAGTGAAATCATATAGTTTTTGTCATTTTTCTGTTAGACTTATTTCACTTAGCATAATGCCCTCAAGATCCATTCATTATATATATATATACATATATATATATATATATTCATTATATATATATGTATATATATATATATATATGAGGATTCACTTTTCTTCACATCCTTACCAATACTTGTTATTTCTTCTCTATTTGATAATAGCGATTCAAAAAAGTGAGGTGATATCTCATTGCAGTTTTGATTTGCATTTGCCTGACAATTAGTATTGGGAACAACTTTTCATGAGCCTATTGGCTATAAATTTTTATATATTTTGGATATAAACCACTTATCAAAAATATCATTTGCAAATATTTTCTCCCATTTGGTTGGTTGTCTTTTATTTTTTAATTTTTTTTATTGTGCAGAATAAATTTTTTTTTTTTTACTATGCAGAAGGTTTCTAGTGTGATGTAGTCCCATTTGTTCATTTTTGTTTTTGTTTCCCTTGCCTTTGGAGTCAAATTCACAAAAACATCTCTAAGACCAGTGTCCAGAAATTTAGTACCTGTGGTTTCTTCTGTGTACAGTAGGCTCTCCATTAACCAGAACTCAAGCAACTGGTACTCTCAAGCAACTGACAAAAAACTTGAAGAAATAATACTTTAAATAAAAAAAATAAAATTAATTTCTAGCAAAAATATAAGTTTAAACTTGGTGTGCTACATGCCACACTGTGAGTAAGCCTATGCTTCATGTACCACATTTGTCTCCCACTCCTGACAATTCACCATGTGTAAACATAAGAGTAGGTTGAGATCTATTATTATTGAAATTTTGCATCCTCACCCAACCACAAGCATGCCAAAATATGTCCCGAATAAGTGTAAATGCTTAGTGCTTGCTTTCAAGCGAAGATGAAACTATGTAAGAGGCTTCAGAAAGGTGACACTTGTGCTCATGGAAGAATATAACGTTGGTTAGTCAATGATCTATGGCATTAAGGCTCAGTCTCTGAAAATAAAGACGTTTTTTGGTAAGTCAGAGGGTAACAGAAGTGTTGGAGAAGTATCATACTCTTCATATACTGAAAATGGAAGTACTAGACCAGGCCCTGTATGAGTGTTTTTTTTGCTGAATAGGTCTGAGGGTGGTTGTATTTCTGGACCCATGTTGCAGGTAAAAGCAAGAGAATTCCATGAGAAAATGACCACTGAAGGCCAGTGTTCATTTTCAAGTGGCTGTCTTACCTGATTCAAGGTTCTTCAAAATATATGTAAGCTGGACTTGTCAGGTGAGTAGAAATTGGCTGATTTTGAGGTTGCAACTTTATTTTTTAATGTATTTAGTTAATTGGCTGCAGAAAATGGCTTGACCCCTGAGCAGATTTATCATGCAGATGAGACTGAATTAATGTGGAAATATCTACTTAATTCACTTTGGCAGGTGGTAATGAGAAGGTAGCTCACGGATTCAAGCTAATTAAAGGAACATATAACTGTACTGTGCTCATTTGTGCAAATGCACTGAGAAATCATAAGGTAAAGTTATGTATGGTTGGCAAATTTGCTAAACCAAGGTGCTTTAAAGGTATAACTAAACTTCCTGTAGATTATCATGCACAGAGCAGCAGTTGGGTAGATGCAGAAATTTTTATCAAGTAGTTTCATTATTTGTTTCTTCCCAGTGTTAAATAAAATTTATGAAGGAAAAGAATACCAAAGAATGGTAAAGTTCTGTTGCTCCTGGATAACTGTGATGCACATTCCCCTGTGGAAGAGCTTGTTCATGGCAACATTTCCGTATGTTATCTTCCAGCTAACATCACAAGTCTGTTCCAATGAATGAACTAGGGAGTGCTACAGAATGTAAAAATGTTTTACAAGCATGACTTTATGTGAAAAATGTCTCATTTTGATGGGACAATTCTGAACTTTCAGAAAAAACGTACTCGACGATAGTATCTACCTTGGCTGTTGTGCTTTTCAAGTTCTGTGAGAAGTTAAACATTACAGAAATGTTGGAGAAAGTCGTGGCCAGCTGTGATGTCTTTGAAATCCTCTTCCTCCACTGACTTTGAGAGGTTTCTAGTCAAGCCAGTAGAAGAGTTTATAATAAAATCTGTGAGTTAGTTGACTCTGCTAACAACAAAATGAATTTGTCGTGAGATGAACTTGATGACTGGCTTGCTATGGATGAAGTAACTCACACACTTAATACAGAAGACATCATAGAAGTTGTTGTAAATCATGGAAAAATCAATGTTGCAGAGGAAGAAGAGGGTGATGACGATGGATGTGAGGTGGAAAAATGTATCCTAGTAGAGAGCTACTGCAGCATTTTAAACTAATAGCTTCTGCAGGACAGCAACGCTTCTTTACTTCTCAGCCTGTCATGCAGCTACAGGTCATGCAAAACCTGATATGCCTGAGGGGTGTAGAGCCCCAAAGCAAGCTGGTATTTGTTCATTATTCAAGAAAGCTGCATGCAAGTTTGTCAGTATGACATCATCTACTGATGTAGATCCATATCCACTTCTCCTGATCCTGTCCTAGCTACATTGTCAGACCCTGATGATCCTGATGTGATGTCTTCCCAGTAAGCTCCCTAGCACTACTGTAACAGTTTTAATTGTGCATATGTGTGCTTTTCTAAGTTATTTAAAGTTAAACATTACATTAATGATTGTTTGTTTGTTTTTTCTTTGTTGCTTTCAGTTTTATATTCTACATATGAGTGAAGTCATACAACAAGTTGACGATGCACTATAGAATTATACACCTGGAACCTATGTAATTCTTGCTAACCAATGTCACCCCAATAAGTCTAACAATAAATAAAATAAAATAAATTTCCAACTAAAAATTACATTAATGAAGTTCATTAAGTTGAAAAGTTTATTGACTGCCGTTTAATATTGCACAATGCATTCACAAAGTTGTTTTTATAATAAAATTGCATTGTTTGTCTTTATTTGTCTTAATTTGCTTTTAATTACTGTATTTTAATATCAAGACAATACAGAGTTAATCATATGGTATATTAGTTAGGTGTACCTATTTTTAATAGTTACTTTCAAGCAAGCAGAAATTACATTTATCCGGCATGTACTAATCCTGATGGGTGCCAGTTAACTGAGAGTATACTGTATTTTATTGTTTGGGTCTTACATTCAAGTCTTTAATTAGTTTTGAGTTAACTTTTGTATATAGTATAAGATAATGGTCTAGTTTCATTCTTTTGCACATAGCTATCCAATTGTCCCAAAACCATTTACTGAAGACACTTCCCTTTTTTCATTGTATATTTTTGCTTCCTTTGTCATAAATTGGTTATCCATATAAGTGGGGGTTTATTTCTGGGCTCACTATTCTGTTCCATTAATCTGTGTATCTGTTTTTCTATCAAGAGCATACTCTGGCATACTGTAGCTTTGCCGTGTAGTTTGAAATTGGGTAGTGTGATATCTCTAGATTTATTCGTTTTTATTAGGATAGCTTTGGCTGTTAGGGGTCTTTTGTATTTCTATATAAATTTTGAAATTTTTTCTATTTCTGTGAAAAATGCCTTAGAAATTTTGATAAGGATTTCATTGAACCTGTAGATTGCTTTAGGTAATTTAGAAATTTTAACAACACTAATTCTTCCGATTCATGAACACAAAATATCTTTTTACACTTTTGTTCTGTCTTCTATTTTTTTTAATGTCTTTTAGTTTTTTCCATGCAGGTTTATCACCTCCTTTGCTAAGTGTATTCATACATATTTTATTCTCTTTGTTGTGATTGTAAATGAGATTGTTGTTTTTTTTTTTTTTTCATTTCACTTTCTCATAGTTTATTGTTAGTAAGTGGCTATATACTTTCCACTGAATACTGCTTTTGCTACATCCAAAATATTTTGGTATGTTATATGTTTTTTTATTTGACTTTATGTATCTTTTGATTTATTCTTTTATTTCTTCATTGAACCAATAGTTGGCCAAAAGCATGTTGTTTAATCTCCACATATTTGTGACATTTTTCAGCTTTTCTCTTATACTTCATTAGTTTTATAATGTTGTGAAAAGATGCTTGATATAAATCCAATCTTCTTAATTTGTTGCGACTTGTTTTGTGTCCCAACATATGGTGTATCCTTGATAATGTTCCATGTGCACTTGAGAAAATGAGTATTCTGTTGCCTTTGGATGGGATATTCTGAAAATATTAAGTTCATCTGGTCTAATGTGTCATTTAAGGCTGATGTTTCCTTTTTGATATTCTACCTAGATGATTACACATTGGTATAAATGGGGTGTTCAATTCTCCTACTATTATTGTACTATTTCTGACTTTAGGTCTGTTAATAATTACTTCATATATTTTGGTGTTCCTCGGTGGGTAAAAATATACAGTAGACTCTCCGTTAACTGAAACTCAAGCAGCTGGCACTCTCAAGCAACCAGTAAAATGATTTTGCTTGTTACATGAGATTTTGCCAGTTGCCTCAGAGTTCTGGTTGCTTGAGTTCTAGTTAATGGAGAGTCTACCTATATTTATCTGGCATCTACCAGTCCCTCTGGGTGCTGGTTAACTGAGAGTCTACTGTATTAATAAATGTTACGTTTCTTTGATATATTTTCCCTTTATTATTATATAGTGTCCATCTTGGTCTCTTGTTACCTTTTTTGGCTTGAAGACTATTTTGTCTAAGTGTGGCTATGTCTCCTTTTTCCTGGATGCCATTTGTTTCAAGTATCATCTTCTACCCCTTTACTTTGAGCTTTGTTTGTCTTTGGAGGTGATTTGGGGCTTTGGAAGGCAGCATATAGTTAGATCTTGGTTTTAGTCTAGCCTGCTACTCTGTGCCTATTGATTGGTGAGTTCAGTCCATTTATACTTAAGGTAATTATTGATATATGAGAAATTACTACTGTCATTTTTTCTTTTCTGATTCATCTGTATCTTCATTGTTTTTTTTTTTTCACTCGTATTTTTGTTGGCTATTTTAGTTTAGTAGTTTTACACAACAATTTTCTTCATTTCCTCTTTTTTATGTTTTGTATCTCAGCTCTAGATTTTTGTTTTATACTTACCTTTAGGTCTGTATAAAATATCTAGCAGATAAAATAGTCCTATTTCTTCTGATAACATCTTATCTTCATTTGACTATACAAGTTCTGCTCTTTTCCTCTCCCCTTTTTATGTTTTTATTTGCACAAATTATTCCTTTTTATGTTGTATATTTGTTACCAAATTGAAGTAGCTATAGTTATTTTTAATACTTTTTTCCATTTGAATTTCATGTTTTAATTTAGTGTTTAACACCCTGTTCTGAAATTGAGTTGCAATTTTCTGCTTCTGTCGGTCTGTCATCTTATTCAAAGTTTTGTGGAATTTTGTCTTTGGGTTTCAAGAACTCCTTTCAACATTTCTTATGATGCAGATTTTGTGTGAAAAGCCTTTATTTCTTCTTTATAGTGAAAGAATAACTTTGCAGAGTAGAGTATTCTTGGCTAGTCATTTGAATCATTCAAGACTTGAATATTTCATTTCACTCTCTCCAGGACTGCAGAGTTTCTGCTGGGAAATCTGATGATAGCCTAATGGGGTTTCCACTATAGGTTACTGTCTTTTCTCCTTGGCCAGCTTAAGAAATTTTTTTTATCATTGACTTTTAAAAGTTTTAATACGATGTATCTTGTAGAGGTCTTTTTGCATTGAGATAATTATGTGTTCTGTTAGCTTCTAGTGTTTGTATGTCCAGTTTATTCCCCAGGTTTAGGAAGTTTTCACATATTGTTTCTTGAAATAGGCTCTCTGTTACCTTCTCCTTCTCTTCTCTTTCAGAGATTACAAATTATTTTTATTTTGCCCTTTCTAATGTAGTCACATAATTCTTGTGGAGTTATTTCATTTAAAAAAATTTAGTTCTCTCTCCTCTTACACCAGAATTTTTTCTAAATTTCTGTCTTTGAGCCTGCTAATATTCTTCTCCATAGGTCTGCTATATTTCCAAAATTTTTAATGCATTCTTCATCTCATCTATTGAGTTATTCAGCTCTGGAATTTCTGTTTAGAATTTTTTTTTTCTATCTCTTTGATAAAATACTTTTTTTTTTCATTAATTTTATTCCTGAGCTCATAGAACTGTCATTCTAAGTTTTCATGTATCTTGGTGAGTTTCTTCATGGCTGCTATTTTGAATCTGGTATCATTTATATCACAATCTTTCATGACTGAGTTTGATTTTTGGAGAATTATCATTTTCTTTTTGTGATATCACATTACCTTGGCTGTTATTTGTGTTTGATGTGTTTGTCATTCCTCTGCTGGTGAATTTGTAGTGGTAAACACTTGTCTTCATTTAGGTATCATTTTGATTTTAACATTTCAGCAAGTTGATAATTAGAGGTTTAGGTCATATAATTTGTATTCCAGTAGATGGTGGTACAGCACAACTTTTTATTTTTTTGTTACTTGTGCTATTTGCACCTCCATGATTGCCACTGCCCTGTTGCCATTTGTGTCCTTGCGGTGGGGAAGTGCTGCTGTCATTGTGAAAGTTGCTTCCTGGGTAACTGGAGCAATGGATATCCTGCTGTGTCTGGGTCACCTGGGTATTGGTGCATCACTATTGTGTGGAGAAATGGGAAATGTTTGGGGGTTGGGTTTTTGAGCCTGATGTACTGCTATTTTGTTCTCTATGTCTGCTGGTACTGCTGTGCTGTGTCCACAAGGCCAGAGATGCATGTCCGAGTTGTTACTAGGCTCTCCCTTGACTGGGAGAGGGAGCTGGATTTTTCTGTTCTAATGCTGATGATACTTTACTTACCCTTCACTACACTACGGTGTGGGGGTTATATCCTGCCTCCTTTCTGGCTATTGTGTTCACTGGCTACTGGCACCATTCCTGTCCTTAACCCCATTTTGTCTCTCTTATGCATCCCAATATATCTTCAGATACATGCACCAGTATGTAGATCTCTCAGGCATTGCAGTGCACTGAGTAGAGGAAGCTCTTTTGGGTTATAGATGTCCCAGTAGTTGTAAATTGAAGGGGAGAGATCAAGGAATAATTTCACTCTGTCATGCTGCTGATGTTACTCCAAAACATTGTTAGTTTTAATTAATCAAGGGTTATTTGTGTTACGAAAATATTTTTATTTTATATATTTTTAATACTTTGCTACTAAGAGAGTTTGTCCAAGGGAGAAAGACTTCTAGTAATCAAATCTGTACCATATATATTTAATCAGTTCCACATCCATAGTAAAGCAAGGCTAAGTTAGGTGACAATTTTGAATGCTAGCTAATATAATAATTCATCTAAAAGACTTATAGAACATTTTCTATGTGCCATGTACCATTCTAGATACCAAGGATACAGTGGAGAACTAAAACAACAACATTCAGGACCTCATGATGTTTACATTTCTAATGTAGAAGACAGATACCATGTAAATGAACACATGAAGTACATAATAGACTAGGAAGATAAACAGCATAAGAGGATATAGGAAAATAGGTGATGGTTGTGAACTATGATGTGAAGAGTGAAGACCTTTCAGAGGGTGATGGTTGAGTAGAACCTGAATATACTAAGAGTAGGTTATGTGAGAGTTTGTGTATGGGTAGGAAGTTGGTAGGACTTGAAGAGCCTGTGAGTCATAGTGACAAAAGGGCAAAAGTTGTGAGTTGAGAGTGTTTCTGACTTGTTGGAAAAACCACCAAGAAAAAGATAGGGCAAAAGCAAAAAGTAAAGAGAAGACTGGTAAAATTAAGGTCATGGATTAGAGCATGGGCCAGGGAATAAAGAATGTAGTAAAACTGATTTTATTCTAACTGCAGTTGGGGTCAATGTGAACAGGGGAGTGAAATGATCACATTTGCATTTTAAACACACCATTCTAGGTACAGTTTGAAAAACAGTATAGGTGGAGCAAGAGTGGAAAAGGCAAAATCAGTTAGGAGATTGTTGCAGTAATCCAAGAAATAATGGCTGGTGTTTAGACCAGTGTAGCAGCACTAATGAGAAGTAATTGGATTTTGAATTATATTTTGATTGTGGAGATGATAGAATTTGCTGATAGATATGGTGGTGGATGAGTAAATGAGGGAAAGACAGGAGTTAAGAATGACTCACAGTTTTAGAGCAGTACAACAGAGTGGATTTTCTCTCCGGTTTCTGGAATGGGGACACTTCAGGGACAGAGTAGTGATTTAAGATCTCTGTTTCAGACTTGTTAATTTTGAGCTGTCCATTTGAGCTATAAATGTGGCTGCATTGACAAAATGATTACTTAAGGAAGAGACCAACACCAGATATGTATTTTCAGTTCACTAGTGTATGAATATTATATTAATATAAAGCCATGGGGCTGGTTGGATTCAGAGATGGTGTAATTTCAGAATAGAAGAGCAGAGAATGGCTGACAGAACTACTCTAAAATTGAGAAGAGAAGTAGAAATGATTAATGAAATGTAGGATGGCCATTGAGAAAAGAAAAATAAAATTTTAATAGTTATAACCTGAAATTAAACAATACTAGTCAGATTAATGATCTCTTTCTGGAGAAATCTCTTTCTGAGACACAAGAAAATGTGCTTTGCCAACAGAAGTAGAGGGTTCAATTTGTGTACCTGGAACTTATAGGCTGGGTTCATGAAGAGACATGGAGAGAGATGATGTTTTTCTTCTACTTTGCTACAAAAACAATGAATTCTTTCTCCTGAAAGTGCTTGAATCATTCATTAAAAAGGCATGAATATAAATAATAGCATCACACTTTTTGATAGAAAGATGCCCTACTTAAACTTAGGTTGCTGTGTGGAGAATAAGTATAAGAGGTACTACCTATGGATTCAGGGGAGCCCAGTAAGAGATGATGGTGGCTTGGGGTAAGGTAAAAGCTATATTCTAAAAGGGCTGGAACTCAGCTGTACTAGCCAACCTAGAGCTAATGTGGTTTATTCTAATGCCAATTGGGTCTAGCAGTTTCAGCAGCTAAGGGGGTTCTTCTAACATAGGACTTAATAAAATGTTATTTATTGAGAAGTGTTAAATTACTCCTGGGAACATACTGCCTGTATTTTACCATAGTAAGTTATTTTTAAAATACTTATCCACAGTGCAGTATGATTGTTTATTTTTTATAGTTATGAGTCCACTTGGGCGCTGTTGCTTCTTTCTAGGAAACCGGCGATACCCTTTTTCAGGACAGGATTTTGTCTTTTAAGATCCTGTCTTTGATCTGGTCTAGACATCTTCCTCTTGTCATCTGTTTGTGTGTTTCTCTAGGCTGCTTCAATGACCCATGACAGTCAGTGTTACATTTATTCATGCCTTTTTTTACTTTTTTTTTTTATCACTGTGGATGCAAAGAGTTCTGCATCTTTTACAATTGTTCAAAGTTCAGTCTTCAGAATATTTTAACTGAATTTCTACTCCCAAGTTTTCTTATTTACTATTGGGCACTGGTGAAATGCACTAAAAAGTTTGTACCTCTTATCAAAATGTCTGTCAGAGATGGGAGGGGTAATATAGAAAGCCTCCTAATATTAGATGAGAAAAGGTTAACTTTATAATTGATCTATCATCATCAACATATTTGTAATTGACATATATAAGGTATGCATATATATATAATATTAATATGTATATAAATATACATATTAATGTATGTGTTTACATATGTAATATAGAATATGTGATGTGTGATTTCTGTGTGTGTAAAAATCACTTAACATAGTGCCTGGCACAAGTTAACTCTAAATGAGCTCACCTTCTTACTGTGAAAACAAAAACAAAAACAAAATTGCTTTACTTTTGTGACTTGGCACAGTTTTACAATAAATGACTCAGTAGCCAGGTAGGTAAAGGTAAAATACAAAATCATAAAGTGACTCTGGCACCTTTTCTCTTTTATACCCAGGCCTTTACTAACATCTTTGTTTTCCTTTGATAGTCCCAGGCAGACAGTAAGCTGAGTTAATAGGTGGGTGAAACACAGACCAAAATGTTAGCCTCTTTTTGTTTGCTTCCTTTTGGCTAATTTTTCACTTTTAGAGCAAATTCCAGGTGTGCCCAATGACAGGTTTAGTATCAAAAATAAACATTTGTCCAGACACAGTCCTTACAAGCCTGGTTTCTGTTCTAGAATAAAAGCATGTGTACAAGACCGAAAGACCTGAAAGTAGCTTGAATATGATACACATTAGGGCATTTGTTTAATTATATATAAAACTAGTTGGGTACCACAGAATAAAAGATACATATACATACACATATGATTACATGAGGGCTGTCCAGAAAGTATCCAGCCGTATAATATGAAAAATTGAGGCATTTATGGCTGGATTTTTTCAGACAACCCTTGTATAACTGAAATTTCTTTTTAGCATAAGACAACATAAAATAAATTTCAAGGCAATTATAAACTAGAAAATATTTCAAAATGTATTACTATTCTTAATCATGAATATTAGAATTCTATAGGACAAAATTTCAAATTTTACTTATTAAAAAAGGAAGCTCCCAAAAAAGAATTATAAAAAAATATTCAACCCAACTGGAAAATACACATTAAATAATAATTAAAATTCAAATAAAAATTTTTATCAGAATGCCAAATTTAAAATATATATACCTAGGTTTGAAAGGACATGAAGAAATAGATATTAAGTTAATTCTTCTGGATAACAAATTGGTAATATATATTAAAAAAAAAAAACCCTTGAGAACATGCATCTTTTCACCTGATAATTTGATTTAAAATAAATATTAATTATAACGGTAGTATAAGAAAAACATCTATTAATGTCTGTCATATGAAAATGGTTTAAAAATACCTCCGGCAAATTCACATAGTGAATAGTTAGTTGCACAGGCATGGAGTAATGTTGTCAGACGATATTGAATTATGTGAAAAGTGTATTGAAAACATTGTGTTTGGTATGATTCTGTGTGCGTATTTGTGCCTGTGAGTGTGTGAGAGAGAGAAAGGAGAGGGTGAACTCATGATTGAGAGTTCGGCTGTGAGGCCAGATTGCTTTGAAGTCTATACTAGTTTCATTATTTCTTAACTCTATCTTGGGCAAGTTATTCAACATTTCCTGTATCTAAATTTACTCATTCAGGGAGTTCCCTGATGGTGTAGTGGCTTAAGGCTTCGGCGTTGGCACTGTCAGTGCTGTGGCCTGGGTTCAATTCCCAGTCAGGGAGCTACCCACAAACCAAAAAGAAAAAAAAAAAAAAAAAGAAATAAAATAAATTTACTCATTCATAAAATGGAAAAAAAGAATACTTTTCTTATCTGATTGTTGAAATGATTAAATAAGTTAATACAATGTAGATATTAGCAAAAAATATGCAATGTAAAGTTTAGTACTGATAAGTGTTATCGAGGTTAAGAAATGCAGGGTAAAAGAGGGGCCATGAAAAGGATGTTGCTTTTTTCATTTAATTTTTAAAATAATTTAAAAATATTTAATTACAGTTGACATACAGTATTATATTAGTTTTAAGAGTACAACATAGTGTTTAGACATTTATGTAACTTACATCCTCCTGATAAACCTAGTACCCAACTGATACCTTACATAGTTATTATAATGTTCTTGACTATATTCCTTAAGCTATACTTTCTATGACTATCAATTTATATTTCTTAATCCTTTCACAATTTACACCCACCCCAGCCCCTTTTTCAGGTGGTAACCATCACAGTGTTCTCTGTACTATGAGTCTGTTTCTGTTTTGTTTGTTTGTTCATTTTATTCCTTAAGTTTCATATACAAGTGAAATTATATGGCATTTGCCTTTTTCTGACTTATTCCACTCAGCACAATACCCTCTAGGTTTATCCATGCTATTGCAAACATTGGTATGCTTGATATTGTCCCAAAGTCTCCTTAAATTATCCTAAATTTTTAAATTCTTTTTTATTTGTGCTGTTCTAAATGGGGGTATTCTGCTATACTTTATATTCTAAATTGCTGATTCTATCCTGTGCTTCATCTGATACACTGTTGATTTCTCTAATGTATTTTTATTTCAGTTATTATATAGATATCATTTCTGAGTGGTTCATTTTTATGTTTTCTATCTCTACTTTTATGTTTCCTATTTCTTTCTTGACCTTCTCCCTGAGATCACTGAGCATCCTTATAACCAGTGTTTTGAACTGGTCTGGTAGAAAGCTCAACTCCATTTTGTTTAGTTCTTTTCCTAAAGCTTTGTTCTTTATTTCTTTTGGGACATATTTCTTTTCTCCCTGTATGCTTGTCTTCCTGTGTTTGTTTTTATGTAGAGCTTCTATCTCTCCTAGTCTTAGTAGAGTTGCCTTATGTAGTTGGTATCCTGTGAGGCCTATATGCACAAAGTCTCCCTCAACACCTGAGCTGGGTGCTGGAGATATGTTTCTTGTGTGGGTTGTAGTTGAGTCTTGGTTGCTATTTGCATGTCATTGGGAGGGACTGACGCTCAGTCTGATTGGTTGTGAAGACTAGCTATGACTACGGTGGAAGAGCTGTTTTTCAGGGGCTTACCCCATAAAGCAGGATTTACTTTAGCAGGGCTCTGGTGCCTGTCATCTGCCCTTTGTGTCAATAATCCATGGAGACAGCTGGGTGGTTCTCTGACTCAGTCTGAAGCTGACCACTGGGTATGCTGTCCCTGGGGCCTCCTGAGAGGGGTCCCTCACAAGCCCTGTTCAGCCACAGCCTGGATCCTGCCCAGGGCCACCCGACATGAGTCACAAAGCAGTCCACAGATTGAAGCCACTTACATTGGGCTTGGAGTTTTTTGATAGAGACTCAGATATGCTAATCACCTGCATCTGTACGTTGGGATGGGGAGGGCTTAATAAAAAATAATGGATTCTACCAGCATTTCTGTCTGAAATAAAGCTGCCCCTGCAGCCCTCACTTAAAGCCAGACAATTCAGTTTCTCCACGTATGTCCCTGGTGTCTTTTGAGCTGCTGCCCCAGTGTTGGAGATCAGAGCAAGTAAGTCTGCCAGAAAATAAGTCTGTGCATGGGCCCTTAAAGGGGAGTGCCTAGGAACGCAGCTGTCCTTAGTCTCACTCAATTACAGTCTTCCTGGATTTTCAAAGCCCTGGAATCCTGGGCTGGCAAGCCTGGTGTGGGGCTGGGACTCCTCGTTCCTCTGGGGGAACTTATTAGCTGAGATATATACCTCCTGATACTTAAATACCACATGCAAGTTTGGGACCAGTGTGTTCCACATCTCTGCCCCTCTTACAGGTCTCAAGGTGGCTTATTCTATATGTCCTTAGTTGTAGGACTTTGCATCAGCTAGACTTCAGGCCAATTGTCATGATGGCTCTTCTGTAGTTTAGTTGTAACTTTGATATGGTCATGAGAAGAGGCAAGCACAGTGTTTACCTACTCTGCCATCTTGGCCAGAAAAATCAGAGAAGTGTTAGTTTAGATGGGATTGTCATGGTGACTCTTTTTGAGGATGTGACGTTTGAACAGAGAACTGAGAAAATGTGCACAGCAAATGCTGTGAGTATCTGGGTGAAGAACATTTCAATCGAAAGACAACTAGAAGTTCCCTGTGGTAGAAATGCACTTGGCATGTTTGAGAAGTCCTAACTCAATGATGTGCTGGAATGGAATGAGATAGCAGGAGACTGCTGGGAAATTAGGGAGAAGGAGACCTTGGACCAGGTTGTTTTCAGCTGTGTAGACATGGAAAATAATTTTGATTTGCCTTTATGTATATCAGGGAGTCATTCAATAATTCTGAGCAGATTAACAATTTAGAAAGATCACAGTAGTTGCTTTGTATAAAATGGACTGTGATGGTACAAAAGTAATGGGATAATGAATTATTTAAATAATATTTCTGTGCATCTATATATTTTAAGTTGCTTAAAATGGAAAGGTATTCTTTTATAAGAAAATAAACTTGTTAGTTCTTTAAATGAATGTTTTGGGTAATGATTAGGCACAAAGGGTCTGACAGACCTAGAAAGAGGTTCCCATTTTATTTTACGTTTCAGAGACATCAGTTTATCATTAAACAAGGGCATCTTCTCTGCCACTATAGAAAACAGAACAATTTTCATAACCTTTTCCCTTGGTTTTATTTTCAAGACCCAAATACCACAAGTGCCACTGTTGTCAAAAACGCCTTCATTCCATTGTGCAGTTAATGCTTCAGTCAGTGTGAACAAGCCATTGTTGATATTCTGGACCAATAGAAACTGATAGTTTCTGCTGGAAATGACACATTTGAGCTACTATGTCATTATCTACTGACTGACTTTGGAAAAAAGAAAAAGAAACAAACGCTCATGCTGGCAGTGAAACATGGCATGTCACAAAAATGGGAATCTTCTCACTTTATGCCACAGTTCCTGTGAGAAGGATGAATGGCTGTGCTTGAATCACTACTTGAAACATGTGGTTCATGAAGGAGAATGTGAACACTTAAGTGTTTACAATCATGGAGAGTTTGTCTTTCTCATGGTCATTTTTAAAAAAACTTCATATCTAACACTGATGACCTTTATCACTATTCTTAGAACCATGTAAAAAATATTCAGTTAAAAAAACAACTCATATATGATCCTCTCTTATGGAAGTATATGTTTAAAAATCAAAAGTATAAATGAATAAAAAGGAAATTAAATGTTATATGAAGACATTTGTTTAACACACTGATTTTAAGTGCATATAACAGCATTATGCTGATATATTTTAAAAATAATGCTAAGACGTAGCTAATGGTTTAATTTCAGGAAAAATATAAGAGCATATTGGGAAGACCTATACGTTTAAAAACATTTTTCCACATGAGCACTACTGTTTGCCCTGGACTATGCCTCAGAAGAGGGAATAGGCACCAGATGCCTCTTAGTAAACAGGTGGCTCTAATTCTTCCCATTCTGTTCTTATTTTTAGAACTAAACAGAAAGGCTTAGAACATGAAACTGTATGTTCTAGCCCAGAACTTGATAGTGGACCCCAGATTTTACCTCAGTAACTTTGCAAGTAAGGTGGTAAGTGACATTAAAGCAATAAATAATAATTTAATATTTTCTGAGCTCCTACTACATGCCAGGGAAAATGCTAAGGGCATTATTCGAGGGCTGTCGGGAAAGTATCCAACCATGTAATATAAAAAATAGAGGCATTAATGGCTGGATTTTTTCTGGATAGGCCTTGTATACATGTTCTATTTCATCCTTATGATAATCTATATAGTAGAGACTAATATCCTTATTATTATATATAAAGTCAAAGAAGTTATATAAGTTGTTCAAAATTTTACAACTAGTAGATGACAGAATTAGAATTAAAACCCAGGTAGATCTTATGACTGACTCCAAATCCTACATTTCTATTCATTTTGCCATTTGGTCTAGAAATATCCACCTGTGGTGTTCATGGGAGTAGAGTATTTGTACTTCTGGAATACATTCATTGCATCACACACAATAATTATCCTATCCAAGTCAATCCCATATGATGACATTATTTATGACTTTTCTATAAACTCAGATTAAAGTTTATTCACATGTTTCAAAAAGAAACAAGGTGAGTTAAATTGGCTACATTGCATTCATCTTCTAAGAAGATATTCGTAAAGGTGCACATCTTACCACATTTTTTTAAAAAGATCTATCCTAAATGCTGTTCCTGTCTTCAACTAACTATTTTGCACAATATTTGGACTATATGAGCCACGTGTGAATGGAGCTCATGGATTTCCTTAAGATTCATGTTTGCTTTTTCCCATAAACAGATTGAATGAGCCTCTGTTATATTCTTTGTGGTTTAGGATCTCAGCTAGGTCTAAAACCACATACTCTCTCAAGATACCCCCTGAATATACAAAATCCCATTAGGCTCATATATTATGTTCAAATGGATAATTAGAGTAATCGAAGTCTACTCACAGCCTCTTTTCACTGAAGAATCACTTTTGACTGAAGGTACTGGTGAATGTTTTTCATTAGACCCAGTAAGAACATGAACTTAACAGTAGTGGCAGCAATTGCTGCAAAGAAAGCCTTTAGTCCTGTGCATACTTAACGATTTGTCATACATCCGGGCAGAGCTGCTGTGTAAGCCCTGCTAATAACTTTCCGGGAAATTTGGTTATTCACTTGAAGGAAGCAATCCTCTTCTTATTAGTTTTTAAATTTATTTTAATTTCCATTGACACAAATTAAAATGGGAATCTTGCTGTGTCAGTACTAGATTTTTCTCTCTCCCTTGAATTCATTTTTAAAGCCTTTAATTTTATTAAACTAAATACTGCTGGTTAACTAAAATCTTGGCTTTTATAGACTCAGGAGAGTGGTATCTAACATAAATTAATCATGACTTAATTGACTGAGTTAATTCAAGTTCCCTCTAGTCCACTGCACAACAGTGTTCCTCTCTTCCCAATGAAGGTTAAATGGTACATTGCTTCAGGATTATCAAATTTTAAATCTTTAGCATCACGTTTTTTTTCTGAGATCTAAAGTTTTAATAGCTTGGAATTGCCTATAAATGTCTGCATTGTTAGGAAGACTAAATTAATTGACCCTATGCATTACAGCTGACCAATTTCTATTATTCATTCTGTGCGTGCACTGACATCTTTATTTGGTTGTAACTGTTAAACACACACAGACGCATTCACTCACCTTGATAACAACAATTTGTTTGATTGTAATTTACATTTGTTTTCTACCCAAATAGAATTTTAAAATGCATTGGATTCCTACTGCTGCCACTATATTGCTATATAACAAAACAAAGAGCATTTAACTCATCAATGGTAATAGTTTTCTCAAAACATGCTTAAACAAGTATTGATAAAGCTGATAAAGAAATAATTACAAAATTATGTTTTCAGGACTTAGTTTTTTTGGGGATCATATATAAGAATGCAAAGCAATAGTATGTGAAAATACAGAATACTAAAGTTCTTTATGTTTTTAGCTTTTATATATATATTTTTAAATTACCACCACAATATATAACAACTTCTAAAACTAAATTATTCACTCTTACACTGGCAGGAGAGAACTACATAAACAAAAATTTAGACTTCTGTTACCTTTTCTTCCCTCCAAATCAGTACTCCATTAATTGGAATAGCATGGATCACAGAACACTGTGGAAAGTTTTTATTTTATTTTATTTTTTATTACAGGTTAAAATAGCTATGCAAACACTAGATTTCTTGAGTAGTTGTTCATTTTGTGTTGTTCTGCTTATTTTTGTTGTTTATTTCATTTTTTGATTTATCTTATTTTACTTATTCTGGTTGGTTCTGATTTGTTCTGTTCCACTCAGAGTCCTCGCTAAGCTCCTCTAGTAGGACTTAAATACAACTAAGAGTTTCTAGACTGATATGAGCTCTGTGAAGTCATTGATTTCTCAATGACTATGATTGTAAGCAACAAAACATCAAATAACAAGAATTGACTGTTTACTAGGCTGACCAGATGTTCCATCTTAAATGGGACCAAAAACAACAGTACCATCCCATTACAAATGACACATTTGAGATATCTGGTCAACCTATTATGCCCAGGTCTTCAAGTCAGGGAATAAAAGATAGCATAATGCAAATCATGTTTAAGCCTTAGTGAGGATCTCTTTGTATATCCCATAATCTGTTTATAATATCCTATTAAAATACTTCATAATTTAAATGAAAGAAATGTGTGTATAGTCATATAAGAATTTTAGTTATATTTCTAAATACAACTAAATGTAAATAAATATTTCTATATAGCTACTTGCTATTTCAACTTGGGCAGATCTAATCCATTATTTAGGCTTCCTTTTCCTCAGCAGCAAGTGAAATTTTATGTACCTTAGATGTTACTAATGGTAAAATGAAATCACATATATAAGCATTTTATAAACAGAAAATCATTATCTATTTGTGAAGAGGCCCTGTTTTGCCTTTGAGATGATAATGAACTTTTAATGCCAGGCATGCATTAGTTTTAGAATTACACTCAGAGTTTATTCTTTTTAAGTTTTTTTCAGAGTTTATGCTGATTTAAATTTAGTGAACAAAAACCAACCATTGGTTTGTAAATTGGCATATTTCTTATGAATTTTTCGTCAAGAGGTTTCCACATGTATGTGATAAGAAAAGGATAGATAATAACTGTCACATAAATTACTAAAGTATATATAGAATATTTATGGAGGTAGCATTGTTAAATGCATCCCCAACTCTTCTTTCTCTGATCAGCCTAAGAATCTATGGAGGCTTCTATATTTAATGTACGCAAATCTAAAATGAGAAAGGTCAGACTGAGTCTGCTGAGCATTTACTAATTCTTGTTGAACCACAATTGCTAGTATGTAATAGCTCCTTCTGATTTCCCAAGACCATAGATGGGGCACTGGGAAAGGTTAGAAGATACGATCAAGGAGTAGGATGATAGCTTTTTATATGAGTTTCTTGAGACTGAGGATGTATTAGGCAGCAGCTTTAAAATGAAGAACTGAGCTTTCACACACTCATTTTTAAGTTAAAGTTCTCACTAATTAGGTAATATCAAGCTTGCATTAAAAAGTCCATGTGGTAACAACAGATGATCTGACATTTAATGTGAAGCTTCAGAAATGGCATATGGGTTTAGAAAAGTACTGAAAATGTGATTAGGTAAAAGTGGAAAAAAACCATATAAATTTTAAGTAGTTACGAACTGTTGTTTCTTAGATAATAATGAGACCAAAATTGAATGTTCAAATTCTTCATTTTAATATAAACATTTCTTTGTTCATATTTTTTCCATGATTTCCTAAAAGTAAATTAATAAAATTAAAAGGTATACGCATATGGAATTGTTGGCTATTTAAAAGCTGATTTACAAAATTTAGATTGTATATACTTAAAAAAATTATTTTCCAATTATAGCTGATACACAATATTGTATTAGTGTAGGTGTACAACATAGTGATTAGACATTTATATACTTTATGGAATGATGACTCTAATAAGTCTAGTACCCATCTGAAGCCATAATGCTTATTACAATATTATTGACTATACTCCCTATGCTGAACTTTGTATTTCCATGACTATTTTTATAACTGGCAATTTATACTTCTTAATTCTTTTCTCCTTTTCAGCCATCCCCATTACCTCTCCTTTGTTCTAGCAAATATCAATTTGTTTTCCGTATCTATAAGTTTGTTTGTGTTTTCTTTATTTTTAGAATCCACATATAAATGAAATTATATGGTATTTGTCTTTCTCAATCTGACTAATTTCACTTAGCATGATATCCTCTATGTCCATCCATGTTGTTGCAAATGGCAAGGTTTCTTTTTTAATGGTTGAGTAATAGGCCATTATATATTGGTTCCACACCTTCCTCATCCATTCTTCTATCAGTAATCACTTAGGTTGCTTATCTTACATTAACATATCTGGGCTAATGTAAATAATGCTGCAATGAACATAGAGGTACATATATGTTTTCAAATTAGTGCTTTGAATTGTTTTGGATAAATACCCAGAAATGGGATTGTCATATGGTTGTTCTAATTTTAATATTTCAAGGAACCTCTATAATATTTCCCACAGTGACTGCATCAATTTGCAATCCCACCAATAGTGCATAAGGGTTTGCTTTTCTTCACATCCTCACCAACACTTGATTGTTGGTTTATTGGTAATATCATCCATTTGGTTTTAATTTGCATTTTCCTGATGGTTAGTGATATTGAGCATCTTTTCATATACCCATTGGTCATCTATATGTCTTCTTTGGAAAAGTCTACTCAGGTTCTCCACTTATTTTTTAATTGGATTTTTTTTTTGTTTTTTGGTTTTAAGTTGTATGAATATGTATTTGGATATCAACCCCTTATTAGATGTATTATTTGGGAATATCTTCTCACTTTCAGTAGGTTGTTTTATTTTATTTTATTGATGGTTTCTTTCACTGTGCAAAAACTTTTTCAGTTCGATATAGTTCCATTTCTCTATCTTATCTATCTATCTATCTATTTTTTTTTGTCTCCCTTGCTTGAGAAAATACATTAAAAAAATATTACTAAGAGCAATGTCAGACTTTACTGCCCATGTTTTCTTCTGGGAGTTTTATAGTTTTGGATCCAAGATTTAACTGATTAATTTTGAGTTTAATTTTGTATGCCCTGCTCTAAGAAAGTGATCCAGTTTCATTCTTAAGCATGTATCTATCCAGTTTTCTCAATGTCATTGATTAAAGAGACTATCTTTACCCCAATGTATACTTATCTTTGTTGTCATAGATTAATTGACCATATAGGTGTGGGTTTATTTTCGGGCTCTCTATTCTTTGTCAGTTTTTATCCCAGTACCATGCTGTTCTGATTACTATAGCCTTGTAGTATACTTTCATATTAGGTAGTATAATACCTCCAATTTTGTTATTTCTCAGGATTGCTTTAGCTACTTGGGGTTTTTTGTGCTTACATATAAATTTTAGAATTATTTGTTTTAGTTCTGTGAAAAATGCCATTGGTATTTTGATAGGGGTTGTATTGAATCCATAAATTGATTGCATAGTATGAACATTTTAATGATAATAATTCGTCCTATCCATAATGATAGTATATGCTTTCATTTATTTGTTTTTTTTTTTTTTTCAGTTTATTTCTTCAGTGTTTTATAGTTTTCTGAGTACAGGGTTATTTTATCTCCTTGGTTAAATTTATTCCTAAGTATTTTATTCTTTTGATGCAATTATAAATGGAATTGTGTTCTTAATTTCTCTTTTGATAGTTTGTTATTGGTGTATATTTCTAAATATTAATTTTTTATTCTACTATTTTACAGAATTTATTTATTAGTTCTAATAGTTTTTTGTTAAATCTTCAGTGTTCTCTATAGTCATCTGCAACTAATGACAATTTTACTTTTTCCTTTCCAATTTGGATTTTTTTTTTTTTCCTGTCTGATTGCTGTGGCTAGAACTTTCAATATTATATTGAATAGAAGTGGGTATCCTTGTCTTGTTCCAGATCTTAAAAAAAAAAAAAGCTTTTAGCTTTTTACCATTGAGTAAACTGTTAGTTATGAGTTTGTCATATATGTCCTTTGTTATATTGAGATATGTTTATTCTATCCCCACTTTGGTGAGAGTTTTTATCATAAATGGATATTAGATTTTTTCAAATGCTTTTCCTGCATCTATTGATATAATGATATAATTTTATCCTTCATTTTGTTTATGTGGCATATCACATTAATTGATTTGTAAATATTAAACTAACTTGCATCTCAGAAATAAATCCCATTTGATCATAGTCTATGACATTTTTAATGTATTGCTGAATTGTTTTACTAATATTTTGTTGAGGATTTTTCCATCTCTAGTCATCAGGAATATTGGCCTATAGTTGTCTTTTTTTTTTGTAATGTCTCTGTCTGAATTTGGTATCAGGGTAATGCTGGCCTCATAAAATGAGTATGATAGCCTTCCCTCCTCTTCAATATTTTGGAATAGTTTGAGAAGAATTATTAATTATACTTTGAGTGTTTGCTAAAATTTGCCTATTAAGCCATGTCGATCAGTACTTTATTGGAAGTTGTTTGATTACTGATTTTATTTTGTTAATAGATATCAGTCTGTGTAGATTTTCTGTTTCTTCCTTACTTAGTCTTGGAAGATTATATATTTCTAGGAATGTATCTTTTCTTTCCAGGTTGTTCAATTTCTTTGCATATAATTTTTCATAGTATTTTCTTAAAATTCTTTGTATTTCTGTAGTATTGGTTGCTCACTTCTCTTTCTGATTTTATTTATTTGGGACTCTCCCTTTTTTTCTTGCTGAGTCTGACTAAAAGTTTATCAATCTTGTTTATCTTTTCAAAGAACCAGATCTTGGTTTTACTAATCTTTACTATGGTTTTTTCATCTCTAGTTTGTTTTTTCTGCTCTGCTTTTTATTATTTTCTTCCTCCTACTCATTTGGGCTTTGCTTGTTCCTCTTTTTCTATAGTTTCAAGTATAAGGTTAGATTAAATAAGCAATCTACCTCTTAATCACACTGGAAAATTAACTTTTGTAGGTATTTCAAAGAAGACTGATTAATATCTTTGCCACCCTCTTGTTGTCATATATTAAATTGAATCATATAAAATATTTTTGCAAATAAAAAGTGATCAAATCTTGAAAGTTTCATATTGTTCAACCTAGTATATTTGCTTTTCTGTCTAATCTTATTTTGTGAAGGACATAGTCCTTCTTGACATACAATATAAAGGTAGTTAATTAGATATTATCTATATATGTAATCAATATACTTAGATCTATGAGTATTTTTTAATTGTTTTTACTTGGTTGCCTGAAAAACTTGTTACATATGTAAAAGGAGGTTTATGTCAATGATAAGGAGAGAGAATGAACTTCTGATACCTTCTAGTGTTTTGAATATATGAAATACTCTGGCTTAAATGTATGTAAAGCCCTTTCTATTTCTAAGATGCAATATGATACTCTACAATTAACATTAGGGAAAACTTTGTTTTAGGATTCTAATACAGAATTTAATGTATAGCATATGTAGTGTATATAAATGGACTCTATTTGTCCTTTTGAGTAAAAGACCATGAAATCCAGGGAAACGACTTCTGTTTTTTAAAAGAAATATAAAATTATGTGCAACAGTAACTACCCAATGAAATACTGACTTTGATAAGCTATAAGTACATTTTTCTAACATTTTCCCTAAGGAATATTTCATTAAAAGGTCTGATATTTTTATATGTTTATTTTGGTTACAGGTCATTAATTTTTGATATTTTAAATATTTTAATAACTTTAGTGGTAACATTTCATTTCTTAAGAATACTTATTCTTTTTACAAAAACAATGTGACACCCCTGACAAATTGAAGTATTTCTGTATATACCTTGAAAACATATAAATGCTGAAATGTGCTTTAACACAGCTCCATGTAATAAAACCTAAAATTAAAATTTAACTTAATAAATTGTTTTTTTAATTAAATGCTTATCCTCCAATTGAAGATACTCCCATTTTAATAATTTTATTAAATAAAAAGAAAATAAAAATCAGTTTATAGTCTGACAGCTAAAAGAAAATTTACAATATTTCCCACAAAAAATTTTTAAAAAAATGTCCAATAAAACAATTAGAATAATTTGAATGACCAATTTTAATTCAGAGTTTACAATTTATAAGTTGATTTCTTCCAAACCATGAAACATAAACATAATTTTAGTATGAGTAAAAGTTAGCTTAGAAGCTCTTAGGATGTTTGGATTGACTATGGATGGGGAAAAAAAATCAAAATGTTTTCTGAATTGATATCGCTTTATATTTTAACAACACATTAATTACAGAATTATAAAAATAGTAACTCAAATTGTAAAACACATTTTAGAAGTAATAGTATTTATTAATCATGATGGTATTCAGAGAAGATAAAAGACAAATGAGATAAATCAGACAAATATAAACTAGGATCTGGTTCAGAAATAATCTTTTTATTTTTTTGGCTTTGCATCACCAAGTTTAGGATATTACGTAGTTAGTTTTAGGCATAATTTGCTTGAGAATATGTAGACATCCAAGTGGAGATCTAGAATACGCAGTTGGATATAGTAAGATAACAATGCCATAATAACAGTAATGATAATGATAACATTAATTGTGTAGTCTTGGTCAACTATGGGTCTTAAAGCTTTGAGTTATCTCAACAGTACCTGTGAGGTAGGTACTATTATTATCCTGTTTTACAGATGAAGTGTCTGAGACATGGATAAGCAGCTTTTTCATGGTCTCCCTGAGCTGAGATTTGAACCAAGTCAATAGGACTCCACTTTTATACTATACACAGCTAACTCTTGAAGAGGGAGAGGTTGAGACAGATATTTGTGAATAGACTGATAAATTTACTACCTGCATCTCTACCCATGTACCTTTCCTGTACCTTTTCTTCTTTCCTGTTGAAAACAGTGAAACACACTATGCCCATAAGAAGCCAATTTTCTCTACTCAGTAATAAGATCCCTTGCCCATGGTCTATTCGAGAATTTGCTTCTATAGTTATAGCTTAGTTCTTATGATCAAGTTTCTCTCCTTTACCTGAAAATTCTCATCAACCTAAAAATTGTATTATCTTTCTCTTAAAACTGAATCCTACTTCTTGTATATTCCTCTAGCTCCAAGCCCGTTTCTCTGCTCTTTATCAAACATATAATCCAGACACACTGGTTTTCATTTTCTCTTCTTCTATTCTCCTTTCAATCCACTTCAGTTAAACCTTTTGCCCATCAATTTACTGAAATTGCTTTTGTCAATGTCACCAAAGTCTTCAAACTTGATAAAGACAGTGATCAATTCTCGTTCCTCAACTTAGAAATTCTCAGCAGTATTTTCATGTTCACACTCTCTCCTTATGCTATCCGATGCAGTCCTGTGACTTTTAACACCATCTAATGCTTATGACTATCAAGTTTATACATGTAGCCCCAATCTCTGAGCTTAATAGTCACATACCTGACTGTCTTACCTTTGCAACAACTGCATATAGACATGTAGTCGGTATTCTAAACTTGATTTGTCTCAAACAGTACCCTCAAGTTAGGCTCCATCCCTCACTTCCCATCATCCTACTCCTGTCCCACCCACCCTTCTACAATTCAGTAAAAGATGCTGCCATTCATTCAGTTACTAAAAATATATATAGGAGTCAATATTGACTTTTCCTTTGAGTCCATGTAATCTATCAGCAATTCCTGTTAGCATAGAAAACAAATTTTCTAAACTACTTTAATTTTCACCTCTCCATGATTACTGTCAATAATGATCTATTTGTGTCTAACCTGGCCTCTGTACCAATTGGTTATCTTGAAATATGTAGCTCTACTCCTTAAAATTTTCTAACCATTTAACGTATGTAATGCTACAAGGAAATCCAAATTACTTTCCATAGCCTATGACATCATAAATGATCTGGTCCTTGCCTACTCATGTACCTTTGTTCATACATATTATTCTGTACCCTGTTTCCTATTTTTGTCCTGTTTAACTTCTTATTTTTCTTCAAAAATTGAAGCTTATTCCCAATTTATACATATACATTTGCTTTTATCTTTGGAATTTTAAGTTTTTATTGATTGCAAAGCAGTATTATTTTCATCTTTCAACTTCCAGTTGAAATGATACTTCCTTACATAGTAGGACCTACATTGACTAAAGTAATCTACTCAATCCAAGTTACTATTCATTTCTTACATCCTTTTGTTTATTTTCTTCTTGACCCTTAATAATTGTCTTGTATTTTTTGATTGGTTGATTCATTCATGAATTCATTTATTGCTGTTAGCTTTAAAAATATAAGTGTTTGTTTAGGGACATTGAAAATTTTCATTAAAGATTTGCAGTAAAAATTAATTAAAACTTAAGAATTAGTAAAGATTTTTATTTATATAAAGTTATTATTGTATTCATTATTTATGATTAGTTAATTAGCAAGGAATGCAGTATATTTTCTCCTGTTCTAGAAGCCTAATATAAATTGTGCTTAAAAAAAGCATCTATTCCAATCATGCTAGTCTGCTACCACGATAAAAACCCCAGTTTAAAGAGATTTAATGGATTTTTACAAATGATAAGAAAGAATGAAGATGGAATTTATCCCTAAATAATTTCATGTCACATTAGTCAATGCCTTCCTTATCTCCCTTTTTGGATAGTTTAGTATGTGACATATTTTAGAAAATATATTGTAGCATCTATAAATTGACCTCTTTAAGTAAAGCTAAATATACTAGATATTGAACTTGGTAAGATTAACATATGAGGAAGTAAACCTTTTGAAGAAATAATACATATAGTAGACTATGTTTTTGCAGGCTGCTTGAGATTTTACTGGTTGCTTGAGTTCTGGTTAATAGAGAGTCTACTTACATTTATCTGGCATCTACCAATCCCCATGGGTGCCAGTTAACTGAGAGTCTGCTGCCAATACGTGACTTTTCAGAATAGTGTTTCTCAGTCTCTAACTCTGAGATGCAGAAAGGTAAAAAAAATTAACCAAAGGGTCCAAGATATCTTCCATCATTCATTAAGGGAATCATTAAGATTTAACTAATACTTATTAAATACTACGTGCTAGGTATTGTGCTTATTACTTTTGTCTGTTATCTCATTTAATTCTCACAATTACTTGGTAGTTATTTTTATAATTTTTGATTTGAGAGAAAGCCTTGCATAGCAAGTAAGTTACCAAAATTCTCTGACTCATAATTAATTGTTTCTTACGTTGTATTTTATTGTATCTGCACTGTCTCAAAACTATTTTGGAATACAATTAGAAAAAAAATTGACATCTTGACAACTGTCTTGTAACATACTATAATATTATTCTATAATATTATTCTAGTATTTATCTTCTCAAACCGAAACCTGATTTTTTCTTTACTTTTCCCTTTCTCTTGTGTCCATCTCTCATATTTAATTCATCAATAGATCGTGATTGTTCTATCTCTGATGTGTCTTAAATGAGTTAATTTCTCTCTCTCTCTCCACTGTCAACATGCTAGGCCAAATCTGTATCTTTTTAAACTGAAGTAACTAGTATATCTAACTCTCATTCTTGTTACCTTACAAGCCATTAACCACTTGCACATGGTCTTTGAGTCCTCTCAGTATTTCAGTTTCTGTGAGCAAGCCTTACAACTCCTATTCACTTCTTACCTGGATCTCTACTGTTCTTTTGATACAGCATAAAAAGTTGTTCATTTTTATTTTGTGCGAACATCATAGAGTGCACGTACCCCATACCTAGGCTGTATGATACAGTCTATTCTTGTAGGCTACAAACTTGCATAGCATGTTACTGTAGTGAATATTATAGGCAGTTGTGACACAATAGTAAGTATTTGTGTATCATAACATATCTAAACATAGAAGAGGTACATTGAAAATATGGTATAAAAGATAAGAAAATGGTACAGCTGTGTAGAGGTATATGAATGAAGTTGGCAGAAGTGGAAATTTCTCTGGGTGACTCAGTGAGTGACTGGTGAGTGCATGTGAAGGCCTAGGACATTACTGTACACCATTGTAGCCTTTATAAGCGCCAAATACTAGAATTAACACAAACATGCAATGCACTGTACTCTGATATTACAGTGTCATTAGGCAATAGGAATTTTTTGGTTCCATTATCATCTTATGGGATCACAATTGTATCTATGGTCCATTGTTGACTGAACCATAGTTATGCAGTAAGTGACTGTAATGATGTTTTTATTTATTTTTCTGGAACTTTCTTATACTTTTTCCACCTATTGTTCTAAATATGAATTTTAGTATGGCATTAAAATAAATTAGACATACACTATTGTAATAAGTGTTTGAGTTTTTTTTCAAATATTAATGTGCCCAAGTCAAATATACCACAGGAATCTTCAACACATGCTCACAAAGCATGAGTACTAACCAGCTTCAGAATTCATTTCTGTAAAAAAGTACTATCATTATCACTTTTGAGGACCATAGACATATATTCAAAATGGAATTACTCTCTACTATAAGCTACTTATTAAAGTTCTTGTTAATTTTTTTGAAAATTTTTATGGCTAGTTTTTGACAAAATGCCTTGAATTTACAACCTGATCTGTTAAAATAATTTAATCCTAAAAATGATTTTTATTTTTCATTACTCTCCCTTGTAATTCTACTACATATTTGTGTCCTTTGCCAATTTTTCTATTAATGTGCTTAGTTTTTTCTTATTGAAATTTAAGTCTTGGATTTGTACTATTTTTAACCTTAATATTATGAAAAATTTTAAACATACTATAGAGAACAGTATTATAGATTCCATGTACCCATCAAGCAGAAAATAAATCTGGTCGGTCTCTGTCATCTGTATCTCCTTATGCATATTTTAAATAAAAGTACTATCCTTCTTCCCCTCAGAGTCATTTTTAAAGCAAATCCAAGAAATCATATTATTTTACAAATGTTTTAGTACATATCTCTAAAAGAGAAATAATGCTTTTAACATAATCACAATGTTATCACTTTTAAATTTTAATTAGCTATTTTTTTAAACTTCTTGAGATGAGTGTTTGGTAAATGTGTTCTAATATTTACATTTAAGACTGAACATTTACTAATAAGAATAGTTTTAGCAGCATTCTACTGGTTGGATTAGGTCATATTTTCACTGTACTCACATTCAGTTCAAAATATGATCAACTTGTACTTTTTAGCTAACCCATTCTTTGACACTTGGGTTATTTAGATGCATATTAGCCTAGAAAATATGAATTTTTTTTTTTTTT